>JABFPR010000005.1:0-33017 GCA_022817345.1 Neoscelio sp. ZL-2020
GGCTGTGGGTGGGTGGGGGGGGGGGGGGGAGGGGCAGGCGTGGGGGGGGGGGGGGTGGGAAGGGGGGGGGGAAAAGAGGTGGGCGCCCCGGGGGGGGGTGCCGAGGTCGGCGAGGGGGAGGCCGGCGCCTGGCAGGGGGGCGGGGGGCGCCAGGCTACGGGCGAACGCCGGGGCCGCGCCGTGGCCGGGCAGATGCGCCGCGCGCACCCAGCCTTCGCTGCCTTCGGCCAGATCCAGCGCCGCGCATTCGTCACTGCGCAGAGTGTCCCAGCCTTCGAACAACGGTGTGACGCTGAAGCCGTCATTCGACAGCCGCGTCAGGCGGCGGGTCAGCGAGCCTTCGTCGAACAACCAGTTCAGGGTCAACGAATCGGGAAGGGGCGTCAGTCGGCTTTGAGTCAGCCAGAGCGGGGCCGGGCAGGCATTTGAATGGTGCACAATGAGTCATTATTGGCCGCAAATGAGGCGGCGAGCTTAACATGGCGTGCTGCGAATTTGATGGATCCGGGTCGCCGTTGCGCCGAACAGGCTTGCATCTGCCCGGCACCCTCAGTACAAAACGCCCTGAGCCGGACGGCAGCGCAACCACCATCGACCGTCCGCGCCGACCAAAGCCTGAATTGAGGAAGTACCTGAATGAAAAAGTGGCAATGCATCGTCTGCGGCCTGATCTACAACGAAGCCGAAGGTTGGCCGGATGACGGCATCGCGCCAGGCACCCTGTGGCAGGACGTGCCGGAAGACTGGCTGTGCCCGGATTGCGGCGTCGGCAAGTCGGACTTCGAAATGATCGAAATCAACTGAGAAAAACCAAGGAGTAAGGCATGAACGCACCTGTCGTAATCGTCGGCACCGGGCTCGCGGGTTACAACCTGGCCCGGGAGTTTCGCAAACTCGATGGCGAAACCCCGCTGCTGCTGATTACCGCCGACGACGGGCGCTCTTACTCCAAACCGATGCTCTCCACCGGTTTCGGCAAGAACAAGGACGCTGATGGCCTGAGCATGGCCGAACCCGGCGCCATGGCCGAGCAATTGAAGGCCGAAGTGCGCACCCACACGCGCATCAGCGGCATCGACGCCGGCCACAAGCGCCTGTGGATCGGCGAAGAAGCGGTGTACTACCGCGACCTGATCCTCGCCTGGGGCGCGGAAACCGTGCGGGTGCCGATCGAAGGCGATGGCGCCGAACTGGTATTCCCGATCAACGATCTCGAAGACTACGCACGCTTTCGTGCCGCCGCTGCGGGCAAGCGCCGCGTGTTGCTGCTGGGAGCGGGCCTGATCGGCTGCGAATTCGCCAACGACCTGATCCTCGGCGGCTACGAGGTGCAACTGGTGGCGCCGTGCGAGCAAGTGATGCCAATGCTGCTGCACCCGGCCGCTGCGGCCGCCGTGCAGGCCGGGCTGGAAAGCCTGGGCGCGCGTTTTCACCTTGGCCCGGTGCTCACCCGCCTGCAAAAAGTCGCGGATGGGCTGGAAGCGCATCTGTCCGACGGCCAGGTGATTGCCTGCGATGTGGTGGTGTCGGCTATCGGCCTGCGTCCGCGCATCGATCTGGCGGCGGCTGCCGGGGTGCAGGTCAATCGCGGCGTTGTCGTCGACCGTTATTTGAAAACGTCCCACGCCAATATCTACGCCCTGGGCGACTGCGCCGAGGTCGATGGGCTGAATCTGTTGTACGTGATGCCCCTCATGAGCTGTGCGCGTGCGCTGGCACAAACCCTGGCCGGCAATCCGACAGCCGTGAGCTACGGCGCGATGCCGATCACGGTGAAAACCCCGGTATGCCCGTTGGTCGTGTCGCCACCGCCTCGGGGCAGCGAAGGTGTCTGGACCGTCGAAGGGCAGGGCGCCGACATCAAGGCCCTGTGCCACAGTGCCGAGGGTCAGTTGCTCGGTTACGCGCTGACCGGCGCGGCGGTGATGGAAAAACTCGCCCTGAACAAACAGCTTCCGCCCCTGCTGGCGTAAATACCGGTCGTTCTGTCGGAATCACCCCGCTTTTGCCCCTACAAACGTCGCCGGGCCACTGGCGCCGCCGGTATCCGCGTGCCATTCTCACTCCCGTCTGCCGCAGAGTAGAGCCTGCGGCGCCTTGGGCGCTGTTCCAACGAGAACAGCACGGACATAACAACAAAAAACCGTCAAAGGGGCTTCACTAATGCGTAAACCAGAACTCGCCGCTGCAATCGCTGAAAAAGCGGATCTGACCAAAGAACAGGCCAACCGCGTGCTCAACGCCGTCCTCGAAGAAATCACCGGCGCTCTGCACCGCAAGGACAGCGTCACGCTGGTGGGCTTCGGCACCTTCCTGCAACGCCACCGCGGCGCCCGCACCGGCAAGAACCCGCAAACCGGCGAACCGGTGAAAATCAAGGCCAGCAACACTGTTGCATTCAAGCCAGGCAAGTCGTTGAAAGACAGCGTCAATCCTTAAGTTGCGGCGAACTCCTGACAAGCAGGGAGAACTGCAATAAAAATGGGCACACCGATTGCGGTCGGGTGCCCATTTTTTGTGGCTGCCAATCGGCTTACTGACGTCGGAAACAGGCCTTGCCGTTGCCGAAATCCACGGCCAGGCAGTTCGGCTCGATTGCCAGTTGCAGATCCTGAAACAGGCCGGATAAATCGCTGTTCGACGCCGCTTTGGTCTCGCTCTTCAGTGTCACGGTGTTGTTCTCCACCTGCCAGGTGCCTTTGGCAAAGCCGTCAGCACTGCCATATGCCACGCCTGCGTCAAACGTGCCGTCCTTGCGCAGCAGCAATTCGGCGCCCATTTCCATTGCGCCGGTCAGATAGTAATGACCGTCCAGTGGTGGGGTATCTGCGGAGGCTTGAGTGACGGGTAGCGACATCAGTGCTGCGAAAAGCAGGGGTTTCAATTCCATGAGGTAAAGCTCCTTACCAGCTCCCGAAGGGGATGCCGAATTTTTCGATGTAGGTTTTTGATTCAGGTGATAGGGGCAACGCGTACCGCCCCTCGTTTTTTCCTTGATAGGGGCCTTGTTTCACTACACTTCCTTCGACCCGAGCAATCTCTAGAGACTTGAGGCAAGGTCCTCCAAGCCAGACCTTCACAATGCCGCCGGGAGCCAAGCCGATTCCGACGCCGTCGCGGTAGTCGGTAATCCATTTGCCATCAGCCCTGCAAAAAACTTTCTCCGGCTTGCGCATGATCTCCCGGGCTGATTCGGGGATGACGATATAGGCTTCATAGGTCTGAGGTTCGGCCAGTGACTGCCAGCGCACGTAGATCAAGCGGGGCAGGTCAGCGCCGGTGACATCACGCCCTGCGCCACTTCCGGGATTTTTTGGCCAACCTGCCGGTGTGCCTTTTTTATCGGCCGGGACTCTTACCGAAGCAATTCCGGCTCCGGCGCGTCGGAATACTCGCTCCCGGATATCCACCACATCGGCGGTTTCAATCCAGACCTCCATATAGTCTGGTGCTCCAAAGCCAAGGAACCAGGGCTGATTATCTTTCGCTTGAGCATGGATTTGAGTGCAAACTGCCAGCAGAAATCCGAAAAGCAGGCATAAGTATTTGCCTATGTTATGGCTTGGATTCCCCGGTGAGATAACCGGATTGTGATTACCACGAGCCATAGGGAATGCCGAATTTTTCGATATAGGCTTTGGATTCTTCCTGTAGAGCAGAGTATTTCCCGTCTCTGAGCCCGCTATTCGATCCCTTTGAGTGGATTATGCCTTCTACACGTGTGACTTCGACTCCCGGAAGGCATGGTCCGCGAACCCATACCTTGGCAATACCACCCGGGGCCAGTCCCACTACCAGCCATTTTCGGAATTGCGTTATGACTTTTCCATCGAACGCACAAAAGCTTTCCTTGCGTTCAAGCATCAGCTTTCGAGTGGCCTCTGGAATTCTGATAACAACCTCGTAGGTTTGGGGTTCAGCGAGAGACTGCCAGCGGACATAGATACGTTCGGGTAGGTTCGCGCCTGAAGTCGGTCGACCTTTCCCCCAAGGGTCTTCGGGCCACCCGGCAGGATTGCCTTTGAATTCGCTCGGTGTGCCTTTTCTGTACGGGTTCGGATAGCGTTGTGCTGCGACGCTGCTGCCGACGTTACTGAATAGCCGGTTATCTATATCTACTGCCGCGGTAGACTCAATCACTACATCCATGTAGTCAGGAGAGAAAAACTGCACTGTCCATGCGTCGTAGGGCAGAGAGCGATCAGAAGGTGAAGTACATCCGCTCAAAAGCAGTGCAAGCGACAAACTGCAAAAAATGCTGCAGGAGACATATTTCTCAAACATTAGGATGCACCGCACGTATAAAGTTTTCGGCGGGCCGGTTGATGAACACGATGCTGAGTTCGCTCCCATCCAATCCTCTTGCAGCGTTCCAATTTGCGGATAGATGAATGTAGCGAGCTACGAGCAGAGCTTCTTCGGCCAGTGTCAATCCGATACGGCGGCTTTCACCGAGCGCGTAAGCCATTAATTTTCCTGCGATGGTGTGTAGTTCCTCTGGCAGCGCATACCGGCTGTCGTCTTCTTTAATGATTTTGAACTGGACGCCATGTTTCACGCCCAATTCCCGCATGACTCGCAAATAGATCAATGACAGATCATTGCGTACTTCACGCTCGCAACTGATGACTGCATGCACTTGTTTCCAACGGGCTCTGTCGCCCCTGGCGTTTCGGGTGAATATCTTCTCCCAAGTACGTATTTGCAGTGGCAAACCATGCAGATTGAGCTGGTCTTGCAGTCGCCTGAGTTCATACTGTGTGACCCTGTAAGCATCGGATTCATGATGGGGCAGGCGCACATCCTCCGGGCTTTGGCGGGGTTTGCTGAGTAAAACACGCTCGGTGATACGGGGCACATACCCGCCACCCAGATCGGAGTGCACGCCTGGCAATACGATATCGGCGGTATCGGCGGTGTTCAGCGAAAAATTGTGACGGCGCTCATCCCTTGCCACGAGATGCACAACTTTTTTTGCAATGTCTGGCGCGAGGTAAAGGTTTACGCCGGGGTTTGCGGCGTCGTGAACGCTAAAATCGCCGAAGGACATTTTTGCGACGGCTGCAGCAGTGTCGAAAATGCCAATGAAGTTGATGGCGATGTCATCCCGGCTGAAACCCTCGACGGTCATAGGTGTGTTCGCGAATACCTCCGCCAAGATGTTTTTCTCGCTCTTCAGCACTTCATTGGCAAAGTGCCTCGCAGCCGCAGCGCCTCGGCTGAATCCGAAAATATCAAACTCGATTCGAGCGACTTTCCTATCTTCATTGTGCTGATGAAAAAAACGCAGCCGCTCTAGGATGAGTGAGGGAGTTTGCTCGACTCTTGCCAAGACGCCCTGTGCGCCGTCTCCAGTTGCTTGCGAGTACAGCGAGTCCTCCGCTCCGCTGCTGGTGCCGATGCCTTCCACATATACCGGGATGAATCCAGTAGGTTCATCACTTTCCAATCTTCGTTCACTGTCATCGCGATACAAGTCATATAGCCTCGCCACATTGCTCAGGTCGTTGCCGTAACTGGTATCGGGTGCTCCGCCCCATTCGTCATAACCTTGGCTCATGCAGAACTTTTGGATTTCTTCCGCCTGCTCCGCCAGCCCCACCTCGAGCGCGTAACAGCCAGCGGTCATTTGGCTGTTCACTCGATTATTCCCCGTGCCATCGAAAAACACCCCGATACGCAAAGTTATTCCCCCCGGCGTCTCATCCTCCAGGTCGACTTCTTCCTCCTCTTCCTCGAGCTCTGCCTCTGCGCGTTCGTGTACCGCTGGCGCAACGGGTAATGCGCCATCCAGTCCAGGCCGCAGCGGCTGGGGCGCTTCACTGTCTTGCGGCTCGCGGTCCGTTTCGATTTCAGTGCTGCTGAAAATGCCACCGCTATCGATCACGAGGTGATGGCCGCCAGCCTTCAGCGTGATGCTGGCGCCAGCATCCAGCACCACACTGGCGCCAGCCTTGAGCAGCACTTGCTGGCCGGCCTCGATGTCGAGAGACCTTCCGGCACGGGTGTAACTGTTGCCATTGATGGTTTCGCGGCGCTCGTTGCCCACTTCCAGTTGAAAGCTGTTGCCGATTTTTTGCGCCATGTCGCGCTGTGCGCGCACATGGATGAGCTCTTGCCCGGCGCGATCCTCGATCGACAGTTCGTTGTAACCGCCATTGCGCGGCGAGCTTTCGCTGCGCAAGACAGTTCGGGTCTTGTGATCGGGTAATGAGTAGGGTGGCGCGGTAACTCTGTTGGACACACAACCGGTGATCAGTGGTTTGTCCGGGTCGCCCTCCAAAAAGGACACCACGACTTCCATGCCAACCCGCGGAATGGTCACTGCGCCAAAATGATCGCCGGCCCAACTGCTCGCTACGCGTACCCAACAACTGCTGCGGTCACTGTTAAGTTCTTTGCGATCCCAGGGAAATTCGATCTTCACGCGACCGAACTCATCGCAATAAATCTCTTCGCCTTCGGGGCCGGTAACCCGTGCGGTCTGAGTCACCAGCGGACGGCGTGGCGGCGGCAGTGCAGGCCTGAATACCACCTCGCCAGGAATCACGCTAAAGCGATTGCGGTAGCCTTGGGTAAAACCATCGGCGGGTTCGACGTTGCCGGTGCCGGTCTCCTCAAGCACTTGCGGCTGGCGGCCTTCGTGAGTAACGCTGAGCAGCAGCCACAGATCGTTGCACTGTTTGCGCGGGTGTCCGTTCAGCTCAAACAAGTGGCCGCTACGCAGACTCGTCTGATCGCTTTCGCCGTCGCCCCGTTCGTAATCACTACGGTGGCGCTCCAGCGCTTGCCGGGCAACTTGCTTGCCGCGCCTGTCGTTTTCAATCAATAGAGGATAACGGTAGTCCTCCAGTGCTGGAGTGAAGCCGGCAGTGAAGCGGGCTTCAAGCAACAGGCTCGGGCGTTTCAGGTCGTAGTCACGACGAGTGACGGTGCTGGTGCGCGTACTGTTGCGCACACTGAATCGGCTGACCACCTGATGCTCGGCCACCATGCCGGATTCCTGCAGATACGGCATCGCAGCCAACGTGGGGAGAAACACCTGGTCATCGGTGAACACCAGCAGGTGGCCGTCCGCCGAATGCTGGTGATGCCAAGCGATTCCGTCCTCGGCGCACAGGCGCTGTATGAACTCAAAGTCGCTTTCCGCGTACTGAGTGCAATAGTCGCGTGGCGGATTCGAGGCGACATGAAAGGTAAAAGCATCACCTTGAATGCCATGCCTTTTGAGCACCTGCGCGATGATCTGCGGCACCGTACGCTGCTGAAAAATCCGTTGGTCATGACTGAACTGCAGATAATGCAACGCAGGCACCAGCGTCAGCTCATAGTGGGTCAGGCGTTTTCCCCTTTCACCCACCCGTACATCTTCAATGCGCCCGTGAATCCCTTCGTCGTTGAACCCGAATTGCAGAAATGCCGGCTGACTGAGCAGGCTTTCCAGATCGATATCTGCACGTTCGCTGACCAGCTCGACCCGGAACGCGTACAGGCGGCTGATGGCTTCTTCACCATCAAATGCGAGCACCTCGAAGTCATGACGAACGCCGGGAATGTGCAGGGAGAAAGGCGCGCAGCTGCCCGTACTGAACATACGCTTGTCCTTGGCATAGTGAGTCGATGCGCGGTGTTCGATCCTCCCTGATCGCCACGCGAAAAGAATTTGCCAAGGCACGCTAGCGACGCAGGAAATAAATTGATGTAAGAAGTATCCCTGACATTTGTCAGAGTATTCCGGGCGTGAAAGTGTTGTGCGGATTGAAGGAAATGTCTGTGGGAAGTCACTTCGATAATTATTGAGTTAGCACTGAAGTACAGCATTCACGAGCTGAATAAAGTTTCAGAAAAATGAATTGCCATCAAATTGATGGCACTTTTGTTGTTGAGTATTGTCGTCGGTAAATCGTTTGTAAAATCCAATGCATTTTCGGAAGAGTCCTACTTCCATTTTTTTCGAGAGTTGTCATGCTTGCCGCCGTGTATTGGGACGGGTGTTCGAGGCGATTCGCACAGAGCGGGTTGGGCCGCTCTGGATCAAGGGTTCTGAGGGGGCGAGGCAAATGCGCGCAATATAATTCGCCATCAGGGATTCCCCTGCCATATATAGGGCGATCTCTTACACACCCCACTGAACACTTCGTCTTGTTGTTTAATCAGATGCTTGCTAGTGGCCATCATAGTGATTACGATGCGCCCACTTGAAAGAGCACATCTCAATTGGATGAGTCGCTTCACCGCTCTTCGATACTGTCCCGCGCCGCGGTAACTCCAATAGGCGCCTGACTGTAATCCTGAATAAAGGCCATGGATGTCCTACTCAAGCAAACTTTCCGCCCATTACCTCGAACTCGCAAAAGTCTCTGTTTCCAAAGAGAATTTCGCGGGCGAAGACGTTCGTTTTTCGAGCGAATTCGAGGCGCTGGAAAGCGAGCTGGCCAAAGCCTCGTCGATGCACGAAAGCGGGCAGATCGACTGGCTGAAAATCCGCGAAAACAGCGAAAACCTGCTGCGCACCCAATCCAAGGATTTGCGTGTCGGCGCCTGGCTGACCTGGTCGCTGTACCAGCGCGAATCCTTCCCCGGGCTGCTGGCCGGCCTCGGTCTGCTGCACCATCTGTCGGAAAACCACTGGGCCGACGTTCACCCGCTCAAGCCGCGTACCCGTGCCGCCGCCATCGGCTGGCTGGTGCCGCGCCTGGAGCAGGTGCTCACCGAAAACATTGCGATCAAGGAACAGCTGCCGATGTTCCGGCAGTTGTCCGAGCATCTGGCCGGCCTCGATGCCGCGTGCACTGAACATTTGGGCGACGACGCGCCGCTGCTGTTGCCGCTCTCGCGCCGCCTGAAAACCATGATCCAGCGTGCCGCCGACAATCAGCCGGCCCCCGGTGTGGTGGGTGCGGCGGTGGCGCAGGTCAAGCAGGCCGCGAGCCAGCTGCTGACCCCCGGCGCACCGATCGACAACGAAAAAGACGCCTACAAGGCTCTGCGCGCCCAGCAGGAAAGCGCGCGTCCGTTGTGTGCCTGGTGGCTCAAGCAGAAGGCCACCGACCTGCGTGCCTTGCGTCTGAACCGCACCTTACTGTGGCTGCCGATCGACGCGGTGCCCGAGCGCAACGCCGAGCAGATCACCGTGTTGCGCGGTCTGCCGGTGGACAAACTCAAGCAGTATCAGGATCGCTTCGATCAAGGCAAATACGCCGACCTGCTGGTGGAACTGGAGGCGAGCCTGGCGAAGGCGCCGTTCTGGTTCGATGGCCAGAGGATGGTCTGGGAATGTCTCCAGAACCTCAACGCCGAGATGGCAATGCGCGAAGTGGAAATCCACTTCGCGCTTTTGGTTCAGCGCCTGCCCGGGATCATCGAATGTCGTTTCCATGACGGCGCGCCGTTTGCCGATCCGTCCACCCGGGCGTGGATCGCCGGCAATGTCATGCCGCACCTGCAAAGCGCCAGCGCGCCGCGCAAGGTCGAAACCGATGACATCGAAACCCAGCCCGCCTGGGAAAAGGCCCTGCAGGACGTGCTGCCGCTGCTGCGCAAAGAAGGCCTCAAGCCTGCCGTGCAAATCCTCAAACAGGGGCTGCAGTCGGCCCACGGTGGCCGCGAGCGGTTCTTCTGGCAGTTCGCCCTCGCGCGGCTGTGCTTCATGGCCAAGAAATACGAACTGGCCAAGAACCAGCTCGAAACCCTCGATCAGACATTACAGGACTCAGGCCTGCACGCCTGGGAGCCCGATCTTGCATTGGAAGTGCTGCACCTGCTGCACAGTTGCTGCGAGTTGTTGCCGCAGAACCATGCAGTGCGTGAACGCAAGGAAGAGATTTATCGCAGGCTGTGCCACCTCGATCTCGAAGTGGTACTCGAATAGGCCCCAGGGCCACAACCGCAAGGAGAAAAGCCATGGCCAAAGAAGGCTCGGTAGCCCCCAAGGAACGCATCAACGTCACCTTCAAACCCGCCACCGGCGGTGCTCAGGAAGAGATTGAACTGCCGCTGAAGCTGCTGGCAATCGGTGACTACACCCACCGCAAGGACGATCGCAAAATCGAAGATCGCAAGCCGATCAGCATCGACAAGATGACCTTCGACGAAGTGTTGGCCAAGCAAGAGCTGGGTCTGACGCTGAGCGTGCCGAACCGTCTGCAGGAAGATGGCGAGGCCGACGAGCTGGCTGTGCAACTGCGCGTCAATTCGATGAAGGACTTCAACCCGGCCAGCCTGGTCGAGCAAGTGCCTGAGCTGAAAAAACTGATGGAACTGCGCGATGCGCTGGTGGCCCTCAAAGGCCCGCTGGGTAACGCACCTGCGTTCCGTAAAGCGATCGAAGGCGTGCTCGCCGACGACGAATCCCGCGGTCGCGTACTCGGTGAGCTGGGCCTGAACGCCGCAGCCCCGGACGCCTGAGACTCCAGCCAAGGAAGCCAACACAATGAGCACTAGCGCAGCACAAGAGAAGAGCGCCGAAAGCGGCGAATACAGCATTCTCGACAGCATCATCGCCGAAACCCGTCTGACCCCGGACGACGAAGCCTACGACATCGCCAAGCGTGGCGTGTCGGCGTTCATCGAAGAACTGCTCAAGCCGCAGAACAACGGTGAGCCGGTCAAGAAGGCCATGGTTGACCGCATGATCGCCGAGATCGATGCCAAGCTCAGCCGTCAGATGGACGAAATCCTGCACCACCCGGACTTCCAGGCACTGGAATCGTCGTGGCGTGGCCTGCAGTTGCTGGTCGACCGCACCAACTTCCGCGAAAACATCAAGATCGAAATCCTCAACGTCTCCAAAGAAGACCTGCTGGACGATTTCGAAGATTCGCCGGAAGTCATGCAGTCGGGCCTGTACAAGCACATCTACACCGCTGAATACGGCCAGTTCGGTGGTCAGCCAGTCGGCGCGATCATCGCCAACTACTTCATGTCCCCAAGCTCGCCGGACGTGAAACTGATGCAGTACGTGGCCAGCGTTTCGTGCATGTCCCACGCGCCGTTCATCGCCGCCGCCGGCCCGAAATTCTTCGGTCTGGAAAGCTTCACCGGCCTGCCGGATCTGAAAGATCTGAAAGACCACTTCGAAGGCCCGCAATTCGCCAAATGGCAGAGCTTCCGTACTTCGGAAGACTCCCGCTACGTTGGCCTGACCGTGCCGCGTTTCCTGCTGCGTAACCCGTACGATCCGGAAGAAAACCCGGTGAAATCGTTCGTGTACAAGGAAACCGTTGCCAACAGCCACGAGCACTACCTGTGGGGCAACACCGCGTTCGCGTTCGGCACCAAGCTGACCGACAGCTTCGCCAAATTCCGCTGGTGCCCGAACATCATCGGCCCACAGAGCGGTGGCGCGGTTGAAGACCTGCCGCTGCACCATTTCGAAAGCATGGGCGAAATCGAAACCAAGATCCCGACCGAGGTTCTGGTCTCCGACCGTCGTGAATACGAACTGGCCGAAGAAGGCTTCATCTCCCTGACCATGCGCAAAGGCTCCGACAACGCGGCGTTCTTCTCCGCCAGCTCGGTGCAGAAGCCGAAGTTCTTCGGCATCAGCGCAGAAGGCAAGGCTGCAGAGCTGAACTACAAGCTCGGCACCCAACTGCCGTACATGATGATCGTCAACCGCCTGGCTCACTACTTGAAAGTGCTGCAGCGCGAGCAACTCGGTTCGTGGAAAGAGCGTACCGACCTCGAGCTGGAACTGAACAAGTGGATCCGCCAGTACGTCGCCGACCAGGAAAACCCGAGCGCCGAAGTGCGTGGCCGTCGTCCGCTGCGCGCTGCGCAAGTGATCGTCAGCGACGTTGAAGGCGAGCCGGGCTGGTACCGCGTCAGCTTGAACGTGCGTCCGCACTTCAAGTACATGGGTGCCGATTTCACCCTGTCGCTGGTTGGCAAGCTGGACAAAGAGTAAGAGCGACTCATGGACGGATACGGCAGCCTGTTCGAGCGCCTCAACGGCGACGCGGAACTACGCAAGGGCAACAGCCTCGAGGCTTGTGCCATGGCGTCAGTGGCTGCCCATCTGGCCAAAATGCTCAGCACCCGGGCCGGCAGCGTGCAAACGCTGGCCGACTACGGGTTGCCCGATCTCAATGACATGCGTCTGAGCCTGCACGACTCCCTGAGTCAGGCCCGTCTGGCCATCGAAAACTTCATCGAAGCCTACGAGCCGCGCCTGAGCAACGTGCGTGTCATTTCCCTGCCGCGTGACCACGATCAACTGCGGCTGGCCTTCAGCATCGAAGGCCTGCTGGAAGTCGAGGGTTTCAAGCGTCAGGTCAGTTTTTCCGCGCGCCTGGATGGCAGCGGTCAAGTGAAGGTCACCTAAGGAGATTCCCGATGTCTGGCAAACCCGCAGCACGCGTATCCGACCCCACCGCTTGCCCACTTCCAGGCCACGGTACCAACCCGATCGCCGCCGGTTCCGGCGACGTGTTCTTCGACGGCCTCGCGGCCGCCCGCCAAGGCGATGCCTCGGCGTGTGGTGGTGCGTTGGTCGGCGATCTGGCGACGACGGTTTTGATCAATGGCAAACCTGCCGCCACCGTAGGTTCAGTCGGGGCCCATGGCAACAAGGTCACTGCCGGCTCCGGGACGGTAATCATCGGGAATTCGCATACGCCTGCACCGTTCGTTCCACCGATTCCGTTGAGTATTTTTGGGTTCAATGTCCGTGTTCAGCTCTTGGACGCTGCTTCCGGGGCACCACTCAAAAACGTCTCCTATGTAGCGACACTAGAGGATGGGACGCAGGTGCAGGGAGTGACAGACGAGGCGGGTTTTTCGAAGCCCTTGGGTCAAAAGGCTCAATCACAAAGCGTTCAGTTCGCTGCTAAGCCGAACTGGCTTTTGCGAGGAGAGTGAGATGGGTCAAGCGGCTCAAGTCACAACCGTAGTAACGACGCCTGCAGCTGATGTGGCGCCGGTTCAAATCTATTTGGTGGGTGACGACGACTACGTTATTCCAGTTGTTTTTCCAGACTACAAAATCCACATCGACGGCTATCAGACGACGTTTTTCGGTAAAAAAATAGAGATACCCGGTGGCAAAGCTCCCTACCTCGGACATGCGGGCGTTCTCGTAATTAACGGAAAAACGGGTCAGTCAAAATATTATGAATATGGTCGTTATCCCGGGCCTGGACCGGCAGGGCGGGTACGTGTTGGTCGAATTCCTGACGTGGTACTGAAAGGTGGCTCGATTACTGAATCGTCCCTCAAGAAAACCCTCAGACACATCGCCATCGAGCACGGTCAATCCGGAAATATCACCGGGGTTGTTTTGAGAGGACATGTCTACGACCAAGCGCTTACTTGGCTCAAAGCGAAAGAGGCGGAAAACTCGAACGCCAAACGGCAAGAATATGATCTCGGAAATCATAACTGTGTGACATTTGCGACGGATTTGGCAGAGGCGGTTGGTTTCTCGATTCCTTTTCGTACGCGGGTTGTCGTCCCAAGTGCCTACATGGCCCAATTTCAATTCAGTGAACCAGATCTGGACTACATCTTCTCAACCGACACTTTGGAGATTAGCAAGTGAAGGTATTGAAGTGGACTTTCGTTTCCATATTTGCGCTGACGCTCTTTTTGGGAATCGCAGCCTACTCATTGCTTGAGCGTTCTGACGGAAAGGTACCGACCTTGAAAAATCATCCTAATGCTCATTGGAGCGGGGCGCAGGATGGAGGAGTTTTTTTTGAAATCACTAAATCAGATCCTCCAGCCTATTACGTTGAGATTCGTTATGAGAGTGGGGACATCTGGGCTGAGGGTTGGATAAAGCACGGCCTTACAGAGGGCCGTAAGTTAACCAGCCAGGACCTACTTGGTTACGACGGTGGTGACGTTGTTTATTTACAGGATGGAACAGTTCTGGAACTGAATGCGGCAGCGGTCAAATGATGTGGCTGAATATGATCCGGATGACAGGCAACTATCAGTTGAACATCCACGATGCCGCGGGCAACAAGACCCTTGACTCCTCTCAGTTGAAACAACGCCTGGCTGCGGTCAAGAAGGTCACTGAAGGCACGCAACGGGAATGGACGATCCGTGAGGCTTCGATCTGCCCATGAAACTGCCAGGGATCATCTGCATGTTGGGCTGGACAGGGTCTTTCGCGTTGCCTGCCAGCGCTGTTCAGCGGGTCTATCGCAATGACGTGTACCTGTTGAACACCTGTGCAGTTGCGCTGGAGCTGATGCGGCAGGCATTGCCTGCGATTGCTTCGCAGGACTTGGTTTCGAAGATGAGGGGTTGCCCGTGATTGGTGTATCGAACGAGATGCCCATCCTCAGTCGCGCGCAGCTGAGTTTCTTCATGGGCGCCTTGTGGACGCCATTCTTGGCCATGCTGGCGTTCTCATCTTATGGCTTGTGGATTGGCGAATTTTCGACATTCGATTCGTCCGAGACTCACTGGGAGTATCTGTTGTGTTTCGGCTTGCCCGGGCTGCTGTTGTTTGCTCTGTGGGTATCGCGGACTGCGAAGCGCCGCAATGAGCAGCAGGCGCTGCGAATGGTCTGGCTGGCGCCGTTGAAGTTCATACCTTTCTACGCGGTGCCCTGGATGCTTTATGGCTTGTGCAGTCTGATCGCCGGGCCGTTCGACAGTGCATTCATGGCTTACGGCTGGATTCTGCTCGTGCCGTATCTCCTGATCGCCGGCTATTGCTGTGCGGGCGTGACGGTTGCGCTCTACAGGATTTTTTTTTGATGAGTTCCACTACCAGGCAGGTAACCCGTGTCCTTTAACCACTACTACCAAAGCGAACTCACCGCACTGCGCCAACTCGGTCGCCGTTTCGCCGAGCGTAGTCCGGCGTTGGCGCCGTTCCTGGGCCAGGCTGGGCGGGATCCGGATGTGGAGCGGTTGCTGGAAGGTTTTGCGTTCCTCACCGGGCGTCTGCGGCAGAAGCTCGATGACGAGCTGCCGGAGCTCAGCCACTCGCTGATGCAACTGCTGTGGCCGAACTACATGCGCCCGCTGCCGGCGTTCAGCATTCTGCAGTTCGATCCGCTGAAGCGGTCGGGGCCGGCGCTAGTGGTCGAGCGCGATACGCCGATCGAAAGCAAACCGATCGAGGACGTGCGTTGCCGCTTCCGCACCTGCTACCCGACCGAGGTGCTGCCGCTGGATCTGGCCGCGCTGAACTACTCGGTGAAGGGCGACGGTTCGCTGCTCAGCCTGCGTCTGGAAATGAGCGCTGACGGTCACCTCGGTGAGCTGGAGCTGAGCAAGCTGCGCCTGCACTTTGCCGGCGAACGCTACATCAGTCAGATGCTGTATCTGAGTCTGCTGCGCAACCTGGAAGGCATCGAGCTGATCCCGCTCGACGGCGCCGGTAAGCCAATCGATGGCGTGGCCGGCAAGCCGATGGCGTTCAAGATTCCCGGTGACCGGGTCAAGCCGGTGGGCTTTGCCGAAGAAGAAGCGTTGATCCCGTATCCGCTGAACACCTTCCGTGGCTATCGCTACCTGCAGGAATACTTCGCCTTCCAGGACAAGTTCCTGTTCGTCGACGTCAACGGTCTGGACATCCTCAAGGCGCTGCCGGAAGACACGCTCAAGCAGATGCGCGGCCTGGAGCTGCGTTTCGATATCCGCAAGAGCGGGATCATGCGCATGCGGCCGACCCTGGATAACGTGAAGCTGTTCTGCACGCCGATTGCCAACCTGTTCGCCCACGACGCCCTGCCGATCCGCCTCGATGGCAAACAGGACGAATACCTGCTGCTGCCGGCGGAATACGATCTGGAAAACTGCGGCGTGTTCTCGGTGGAAACCGTCACCGGCTGGAAGCCCGGCGGCCTCGGTTATCAGGAGTACGTGCCGTTCGAATCGTTCGAGCACGACCCGAGTTTCGACGTGCCCAACAGCCGTCCGCATTACAGCATCCGCCAGCGTTCGTCCTTGCTGCATGACGGCCTCGACACCTACCTGAGCTTCGGCATCCGCCACACCGAAGCTCACGAAACCCTGTCGATCGAGCTGATCTGCACCAACCAGAACCTGCCGCGCAAGCTCAAGCTCGGCGACATCTGCATGGCCTGTGAAGAGACCCCGGAGTTCCTCAGTTTCCGCAACATCACCCCGGCCACGTCGAGCTTTGCGCCGCCGCTGAACCGTGACTTCCTGTGGAAGCTGATCAGCAACATGTCGCTCAACTATCTGTCGCTGGCCGACGTCAACGCGTTGAAGGTGATTCTCGAAACCTACGACCTGCCGCGCTACTACGACCAGCACGCGGAGAAGGTCAGCAAACGCCTGCTCGGCGGCCTCAAGCACATCAAGCACCACCACGTCGACCGGCTGCACCGTGGCTTGCCGGTGCGCGGTCTGCGCACCGAACTGACCATCGACCCGGAAGGGTATATCGGCGAAGGCGACCTGTTCGTTTTCGCCTCGGTTCTCAACGAGTTTTTCGCGCTTTACGCCAGTCTCAATTCGTACCACGAGCTGCGGGTAAAAAGCACACAGGGAGAGGTGTACCAATGGACACCACGTATGGGCCTGCAGCCCCTGCTTTAAGCGGGCTGACCAAGGTAATACGCGAGTACTCGCTGTTTCAAGCCGTGCTGCTGGTGATCGACCGGCTGCGCGAGGCGCACCCGTACCTGAGCGAAGACGATCTGTACGATCAGGTGGAGTTCCAGGCCAACCCGAGCCTGGGCTTTCCGCGCAGCGACGTCGATCGCGTAGAGTTTTTCGAAGAGCACGGGCAGATGCGCGCGCGCATGCGTTTCAACCTGATCGGGCTGGTCGGCTCCGGTTCGCCGCTGCCGGCGTTCTACGGCGAACAAGCGCTGGGCGACAGCGAGGACGGCAACCCGACGCGCAATTTCCTCGACCTGTTCCACCATCGCCTGCAACGGCTGATGCTGCCGATCTGGCGCAAGTACCGCTATCGCGCCAGCTTCCAGAGTGGCGCGATCGACCCGTTCTCTTCGCAGCTGTTCGCGCTGATCGGTCTGGGCGGCGACGAGATCCGCAAGGCCAAGGAACTGAACTGGAAACGCCTGCTGCCGTACCTCGGTTTGCTCAGCTTGCGCGCGCACTCCGCGGCGCTGATCGAAGCCGTGCTGCGTTACTACTTCAAACACGAAGACCTGGTCATCGAGCAGTGCATCGAGCGCCGCGTGGAGATCCTCGACGAGCAGCGCAACCGCCTCGGTCGCGCCAACAGCCTGCTCGGTGAAGACCTGGTGCTGGGCGAGCAGGTGCGCGACCGCAGCGGTAAATTTCGCATTCACATCACCGAACTCGACTGGGAGCGATTCCACGAATTCCTGCCGATCGGTTTCGGTTACCAGCCGCTGTGCGCGCTGGTGCGGTTCACCTTGCGTGACCCGCTCGATTACGACATTCGCCTGGTGCTGCGCCCGGAAGAAATCCGCGAACTGCGCATTGGTGAGAAGAACGACTGTCGCCTGGGTTGGACCAGTTGGCTGGGCTGCGAGAAAGCAGACGGCGTGGTCACTCTGGGCAGCAAAATTCATTAAGGACGTGAGCCATGATCAACGTAGACCTGCAACAACTCATCCAGGCGCTGGACGCCGAAACCCGTCGTGATCTGGAGCGTTCGGCCGAACGTTGCGTGGCTCGTGGCGGCAGCAAGATCCTCGTCGAAGACCTGCTGCTGGGTTTGCTGGAACGTCCCAACGGCTTGCTCTCTCGCGCGCTGCAGGATGCCGACGTCGACGCCGGTGAACTGAGCGCCGCACTGCAATCTCGCGTTGAACACAGCGCCTCGCGCAACCCGGTGTTCGCCCCGGAACTGGTGCAGTGGCTGCAAGACGCGCTGCTGGTGGCGAACCTTGAACTGGGCCAGACCTCGGTGGAAGATGCCGCACTGATCCTCGCGCTGCTGCGCAACCCGATGCGCTACGCCGGCAGCCGTTACCAGCCGCTGCTCGCCAAGTTGAACATTGATCGCCTGAAGGAATTTGCCCTGTCGCAACAGGAGCAACCGGCGGCCAACGGCAAGCCGGCGGCGCAGGGCGAATCGCTGCTGCAGCGCTTCACCCACAACCTGACCCAACAGGCCCGCGACGGCAAACTCGACCCGGTGCTGTGCCGCGATGGCGCGATCCGCCAGATGGTCGACATCCTCGCCCGTCGCCGCAAGAACAACCCGATCGTGGTCGGTGAGGCCGGCGTGGGTAAGACCGCCATCGTCGAAGGCCTGGCCTCGCGCATCGCTGCCGGTGAAGTGCCGCAGGTGCTCAAGGGCGTCGAGCTGCTGTCGCTGGACATGGGCCTGCTGCAGGCTGGCGCCAGCGTCAAAGGTGAATTCGAGCGTCGCCTCAAAGGCGTGATCGACGAGGTCAAAGCCTCGCCGAAACCGATCATCCTGTTCATCGACGAAGCCCACACCCTGATCGGCGCGGGCGGCAATGCCGGCGGCTCCGACGCGGCCAACCTGCTGAAACCGGCGCTGGCTCGCGGTGAACTGCGCACCATCGCTGCGACCACTTGGGCCGAGTACAAGAAATATTTCGAGAAGGATCCGGCGCTGGCCCGTCGTTTCCAACCGGTGCAGTTGCACGAACCGACCGTCAGCGAAGCAGTGACCATTCTCCGTGGTCTGGCGCAGGTCTATGAGAAGAGCCACGGCATCTACCTGCGGGATGACGCGGTGGTCTCCGCTGCCGAGCTGTCGGCCCGCTATCTGGCCGGTCGCCAGCTGCCGGACAAAGCCGTCGACGTGCTCGACACCGCCTGTGCTCGCGTGCGCATCAGCCTCGCCGCTGCTCCGGAAAGCCTCGAACGCCTGCGTGGCGAACTGGCCGAAGGTGGCCGTCAGCGTCAGGCTCTGCGTCGCGATGCCGAGGCTGGTCTGCTGATCGACCACGAAGCGCTGGATGCACTGGAAGCGCGACTGGACGAAGCCGAAAACGAAAAAGTCGCGCTCGAAACGCTGTGGACTGAACAGAAACAACTGGCCGAGCGCCTGCTGGAACTGCGTCAGCAACTGGCCAAGGCCCGCGAAGCTGCCGCTGTCGAGCCGACCGTCAGCGTTGAAGAAGACGCCGAAGGCACGGTGATCGAAACCATCGCCGCCGAGGTCGAGGAAGGCCAGAGCGTCGAAGCGCTGGAAGCCGAACTGCACCAGACCCACAGCGCCCTGACCGCTGCTCAAGTCAAAGAGCGTCTGGTCAGCTTCGAAGTCTGCCCGCGTCTGGTGGCCGAAGTGATCAGCGCCTGGACCGGTGTGCCGCTGGCGCAACTGGCCCGCGAACACAACGCCAAGGTCGCGAGTTTCGCCACCGACCTGCGCACGCGCATCCGTGGTCAGGAACAAGCCGTGCACGCGCTGGATCGGTCGATGCGCGCCACTGCCGCCGGCCTGAACAAACCTGATGCACCGGTCGGCGTGTTCCTGCTGGTCGGCCCGAGCGGCGTCGGCAAGACCGAAACCGCGCTGGCCCTGGCTGACCTGCTGTACGGCGGCGACCGTTTCATCACCACCATCAATATGTCCGAATTCCAGGAGAAGCACACCGTATCGCGTCTGATCGGTGCGCCGCCGGGCTACGTCGGTTACGGCGAGGGTGGCATGCTCACCGAAGCGGTACGCCAGAAGCCGTACTCGGTGGTGCTGCTCGATGAAGTCGAAAAGGCTGATCCGGACGTGCTCAACCTGTTCTACCAAATCTTCGACAAAGGTGTGGCCAACGACGGCGAAGGTCGCGAGATCGACTTCCGCAACACCTTGATCCTGATGACCTCGAACCTCGGTAGCGACAAGATCAGCGACCTCTGCGAAGACGGCGCCCGCCCGACCGCCGAGCTGCTCGAAGAGACGATTCGCCCGGTGCTGAGCAAGCACTTCAAACCGGCGCTGCTGGCGCGGATGAAAGTGGTGCCGTACTACCCGGTCGGCGGCCCGGTATTGCGCGAGCTGATCGAGATCAAACTCGGTCGTCTGGGCGAGCGCCTCAACCGTCGTCAGCTGGATTTCAGCTGGTGCCAGAACCTCGTCGATCACCTGTCCGAGCGCTGCACGCAAAGCGAAAGCGGCGCGCGCCTGATCGACCATTTGCTCGATCAGCACGTGCTGCCGCTGGTGGCTGACCGCTTGCTCGATGCAATGGCCAGCGGTGAGAGCCTCAAGCGTGTGCATGCCACGCTCGACGGTAACGCCAGCGTGACGTGCGAGTTCGCCTGAGGTGGGTGTGATGTTCACTCAAGTGCCGCAGCCACTGGTCTATGCCGAAGCCTTGCTGGCGCAGTTTGCCAGCCTGTCGCGCGCGGCGGACGGTGCTGCGCTGCTGGGTGACTTCGTGCGTGGTCTGGCTGAGCTGAGCGGTTGCGAACTGACCCAGCTGTACCTGCTCGACGCCACCCACACCTGCCTGGGGATGAATGCCGAATGCCTCGACGGCGCGCTGCAACCGCGCGCCGCCACCAGCCTGCCGGCGGACTACAACGGCGAGCAGCTGCTGCAGTTTGCCCTGTGCCAGAACCGCGTGGTGTGCCTTTACGACCTGAGCGGCAGCCTGCACGAGACCAGTTTTCTGCCGGCTGCGGCGACGCCGTGGCAATCGCTGCTGTGCGTGCCGCTGGTCAATCAGCACAAAGCGGTCGAAGGCTTGTTGCTGTGCGCCAGTCGTCGTCGTGTGGACCTGCAAGGCTTTGCCGACTCACTCGGCCAGCTCGGCTCGTTCGTCCTTGGTCAGTTGCACTTGCTGCAGCGTCTGCGCCAGCCGCCGGCAGAGTCGGCCACGGTGGCGCGCAGTGTGCCGAGCATCAACGGCTATGGCCTGATCGGCAAAAGCGCAGCAATGCGCCAGACCCATTCGTTGATCAGCAAAGTCCTGCACAGCCCGTACACCGTTCTGCTGCGCGGCGAGACCGGCACCGGCAAGGAAGTCGTCGCCCGGGCGATTCACGATTGCGGCCCGCGTCGCTCTCAGGCGTTTATCGTGCAGAACTGCGCGGCTGTCCCGGAAAACCTGCTGGAAAGCGAGCTGTTCGGCTATCGCAAAGGCGCCTTCACCGGCGCTGATCGTGACCGCGCGGGGCTGTTCGATGCGGCCAACGGCGGCACGTTGTTGCTCGACGAAATCGGCGATATGCCGCTGTCGCTGCAAGCGAAGATTCTGCGGGTGTTGCAGGAGGGCGAGATTCGTCCGCTGGGTTCCAACGATACGCACAAGATCGACGTGCGGATCATCGCCGCGACGCACCGTGATCTGTCGACGCTGGTCAGCGAAGGCAAATTCCGCGAGGACCTGTATTACCGCCTCGCACAGTTTCCGATCGAGCTGCCGGCGCTGCGTCAGCGCGAAGGCGACATCCTCGAACTGGCTCAGCATTTCGCCGAGAAGACCTGCGCGTATTTGCAGCGCGACCCGGTGCGCTGGTCGAGCGCGGCGCTGGAGCACCTGTCCGGCTACACCTTCCCCGGCAACGTGCGCGAACTCAAGGCACTGGTCGAACGCGCGGTGCTGTTGTGCGAGGGCGGCGAGTTGCTGGCCGAGCATTTCTCCCTGCGCATGGAGCCGATGCCCGAAGACCACAGCGGCCTGAATCTGCGCGAACGTCTGGAAAAAGTCGAACGCACGTTGTTGCTCGATTGCCTGCGCAAGAACGACGGCAACCAGACCCTCGCTGCCCGCGAACTGGGCCTGCCACGCCGCACCCTGCTGTACCGCCTCGGGCGCCTGAATATCAACCTGGGTGATTTCGATGGTTGATCTGAACCTGGCTCTTGCCGTTTGCACAACTCCTGTCTTGAAGGGCTTCTCTGTGGCGAGGGGATTTATCCCCGATCGGCTGCGCAGCAGTCGTAATCGAGCAAGCGCGGTTCTCCTGCAAGAACCGGTGATCAGGTCTTGGGGCTGCTTCGCAGCCCATCGGGGACAAGTCCCCTCGCCACAGATTGCTCACTGGCCACAGGAGGTGCGTACGCCTCGCTGGTCTGGCTCAAGGCCCCGATGCAGAGCCTTCGAGCCCACCAAAAGAATTAATTTCAGCGCCGCCCGCAAGGGTCGGCGCTTTGTGCTTTGTCTACCCCTGGAGACCCTCTGATGTCTGTTCGTCACTGGCACGCTGTCCTGCTGACCCTCGTCGTTCTATGCGGCCTTGGCGGCTGCAGCGGCAATTACAAATTCAACGACAACGACTATCGCCCGTTGGGTGATCCGCAAGCGGTCAATCGCGGCAAGTGACCGCAAGGAGCATCAAACATGGAACTGGTTTTCGAAATGCTGAACACCAAGCAGTTCGTGCCCACCGAGTTGTGCCAGAAGACCTTCAAACAGGCCGGTGGCGTGATCGGGCGGGGCGAGGACTGCGACTGGATCATTCCTGACCGCAAGCGTCACCTGTCCAATCACCACGCGATTGTCAGCTACCGCGAAGGCACGTTTTTCCTCACCGACACCAGCAGCAACGGGGTTCAGGACGGCGACAGTGGCGCACGCCTGCACAAGGGCGAACCGGTGCGCATCGAGCACGGCAGCACCTACGTGCTCGGTGACTTCGAGATTCGTGCGCGGCTGGTGCGTGATCCGGCGACCTTCGACGGTGAAGTCGGCCGGCCGCGTGCCGCCGGCAGCATCATTCCGGACGACGCCTTCCTCGACCTCGATCCGTTGAACGCGATCGAACAGCAAGAGCGCGTCTATTCGGAAATCGACGAACTGTTGGCGCCGACCGCCAAGCCTGAGGACTCCCGTCAGCGTGCCGACTACGCGCGCATCGACATGGAAAGCCTGATGGTGCCCGAGCTGGTCGCCCCGGTTGAACCCGAGCCAGCTCCGGCCCCGAAAGCCGTCGAGCGTCAGAGTGAAGGCTTCTGGGAGCATTTCGGTGCAGCACTGGGCGTGGATCTCAAAGGCCTTGATCACGACGCCCGCGAAGCCCTGGCGCTGAACGCCGCGCGTCTGTTGCGCCAGAGCATCGGCGGACTGCAGCAGAGCCTGCGCACCCGTTCGGAGCTGAAAAACGAACTGCGTCTGGCCCAGACCACCGTGCAAGGCACCAACAAGAACCCGCTGAAATTCGCGGTTGATCCGAGTGAAGCGCTGGAGATTCTGTTGCAGCCGCACAAGCCCGGGCACCTGCCGGCCGAGCAGGCGATTTCCCGCGCGTTCCGCGATCTGCAGGCGCATCAGGTGGCCTTGCTGACCGCCAGCCGCGCCGCCGTACGCGGCACCCTCGAGCACTTCTCGCCGGAGCAACTGACCCTGCGTTTCGAGCGCGACAACAAGCCGTTGATCGCCACTTCGGGCGGACGCTGGAGAGCGTTCGGCCGTTACCACCAGGCCCTGCGTCAGGACGATGACTGGAGCGAGCGTCTGCTGGCCCGCGATTTCGCCCAGGCCTACGAAGAACAGATCCGCCTGATTTCTACCCTACACACCGACCACCAAGGATGATGCGCATGTCTCGCCGCTCGACCGCTTTTTTCAAGACGCTGACTGCGCTCACCGTGCTGGTGCTGCTCGCCGGTTGCTCGTCGCTGTCGCCGTACTCGAAAGTGACCAAGATCAACCTGAAGCTGACCGGCAGTGATCAGCTCAACCCGGACCTCAACGGCCGTCCTTCGCCGATCGTGGTGCGTCTGTTCGAACTCAAGCACCCGGTGACCTTCGAGAACGCTGATTTCTTCAGCCTCTACGAGCGCGCCAAGGAATCCCTCAACCCGGATCTGGTGGCCAGCGAAGAACTCGAACTGCGCCCGGGTGAAACCGTGGAAATGAAACTCAGCGTGGAGGAGGGCAGCCGCTACGTCGGCGTTCTCGCTGCGTACCGCGATCTGCCGGAAACCAAGTGGCGCTACACCGTTCAGGTCACCCCGCTGGAGCTGACCGAAGCCGATCTGACCCTGGATCAGGCCGGGATCCGCAACACCCATGAAGCGCTCGCCAAGGCGGATGACTGAAGATGAATACCCATAAAGTCATTTGGCAGGAAGGCATGCTGCTGCGGCCGCAGCACTTCCAGCACAACGATCGCTATTACGATCACCAGATGAAAACCCGCACCCAGTTGCTGGGTGGTTACACCTGGGGTTTCCTCAATCTGGAGATCGACTTGCAGTTCCTCAACATGGGCAAACTGGTGATCAGTGCCGCGTCGGGGATCCTGCCGGACGGCAGCCTGTTCGAACTCGGCGGCAACACCGAGCCGCTGGCGCTGGACGTGCCGCCGAACACCGGCAACACGCCGATTTACCTGGCGCTGCCGTTGGTCACCGGTAACCACATCGAAGCGCGCCGCCCGGAGCAGTCCGACGTGCTCGCGCGTTACACCGCGTACGACGCCGAAGTGGCCGACTCCAACGCCGGCGACGATTCCGCCAGCCAGGTCAGCTGTGGTCGCCCGGATTTCAAACTGTTGCTCGGCGAGCAGCAGAGCGATCAGGCCTACGTGAAGCTGAAGATCTGCGACGTGCTCGATACCACGCCTGATGGCGTGATCAGCCTCGATCCGGATTTCGTGCCGACCTACATTCAGGCTCACGCATCCAGTTATCTGCTGTCGTGCCTCAAAGAAGTCATCAGCATGCTCAACCACCGGGGCGACACGATTGCCGAGCGGATCCGCTCCAACGGCAAGGTCGGCGGTGCGGAAGTCGGCGACTTCATGATGCTGCAACTGATCAACCGTACCGAACTGCTGCTGCGCCACTACCTCGGTCTGGAGCAGGTGCACCCGGAAGAGTTGTATCGCACGCTGCTGACCATGCTCGGCGATCTGGCGACCTTCTCCAGCGACAGCAAACGCCCGCGTCTGGACAGCCGCTATTCCCACGCCGATCAGGGCGCGAGCTTCCGCAAACTGATGGAAGCGATTCGTCAGGTGCTGTCGATGGTGCTCGAACAGCACGCCATCGAACTGATTCTGCAGGCGCGTCAGTACGGGATCATCGTGTCGCCGTTGCACGACCACAAACTGCTCGGCTCGGCGTCGTTCGTGCTGGCGGCGAGTGCCAACTGCGACTCCGAAGAACTGCGCCACCGCTTGCCGGCGCACCTCAAGGTCGGCCCGGTGGAGCGCATCCGCCAACTGGTCAACCTGCACCTGCCGGGGATCAAGGTCAAACCGTTGCCGGTGGCCCCGCGGCAGATCGCGTTCCACTCGAACAAAACCTACTTCATCCTCGAACTCAGTTCCGAAGACCTGGCGCAACTCGAGCGCTCCGGCGGCTTCGCGTTCCACGTGTCCGGCGAATTCGCCGAGCTTGAACTGAAATTCTGGGCCATCAGGAACTGACCGACATGATCAAGGAAACGGATTACAACCAGGACGACAAAACCGTCCTGCTCGATCGTCAGGGCCACGGACCGGCAGCCAGTCCGCTGACCGACTTCGCCGCGCCGCCGCGCTTCGAGCAACTGGAAGAACGGATGATCTACGCCGCGCGCCTGCGCCCGGCGGAAGCGTTCAACATCAGCCTGAATTCGCTGGTGGCGGCGTCGTCCGAACTGCTCTCGGAAGTGGTGCGCCTCAAGCACAGCGAAACCCGCGAAGACCTCTACGCGCTCAACGAGCGCCTGACCGCCGGGCTCAAGCTGTTTGAAGTGCGTGCGTTGCACAACGGCGCCGAAAGCAGCCAGGTGATGGCCGCGCGTTACGTGCTCTGCACCGTGGTCGACGAAGCCGTGGTGACCACGCCGTGGGGCAACGAAAGCGAGTGGTCGCAGATGAGCCTGCTCAGCAGCTTCCACAACGAGACGTTCGGTGGCGAGAAGTTTTTCCAGCTGCTCGATCGCCTGTCGAAGAATCCGGTCAAGCATCTGCCGATGCTCGAGCTGATGTACCTGTGCCTGTCCCTCGGTTTCGAGGGCAAGTACCGCGTGCAGGCCCGTGGCATGCTTGAGCTTGAAGGCATCCGCGACGCCCTGTACCGGCAGATCCGTCAGTTGCGTGGCGACGTGCCGCGCGAGTTGTCGCCGCACTGGGAAGGCCTCAACGACCAGCGCCGCAACCTGGTGCGCATCGTGCCGGCGTGGATGGTGGTGCTGTTCACGGTGGTCTGCCTGGTGGTGATGTATTCGGGCTTCGCCTGGGTCCTGGGCGAGCAGCGCGACACCGTTCTGCAACCTTATCAGCCGCTTGATCCGGCCGCGGTGCAACCGCAGTCGCAGCCGTAAACAGGGACGTGTGATGAAAAAGTTTTTCAAGAAAGTCGGCGCCTTCCTGCGCCAGACCTGGGTCTGGACCCTGCTGCTGGTGCTGTTCGTGGCGCTGCTGGTGTGGTTCGTCGGCCCGTTGTTGGCGGTGGATGACTACAAGTTCTGGGAAAGCGCGACCTCGCGTCTGCTGACCATCGCCGTGTTGTTCCTGATCTGGGGCCTGACCATGGTCTTCGTCAGCTGGCGCGCGGGCATCCGCAAGAAAGCCGTCGAAGAAACCGAAGATGGCCAGGATCGCATCCGTCGTGACGAGCTGATCGAAGAAGAGCAGAAAGAGTTGAAGGCGCGCTTCAAGGACGCGCTGAAAACCCTGAAGACTTCGAGCCTGTATCGCGGCCGCAGCGAACGCTGGCGCAACGACTTGCCGTGGTACCTGCTGATCGGTCCGCAGGCCTCCGGCAAGACCAGCCTGCTGGACTTCTCCGGGCTGGAATTCCCGATCAACAAGATCGACCGCAAGCTGACCCGCGACACCCTCGGCACCCGTCATTGCGACTGGTACTTCGCCGATCACGGTGTGCTGATCGACACAGCCGGGCGCTACACCACCCAGCCGGACGCGGAAGTCGACGGCAGTGCCTGGACCACCTTGCTCGAACTGCTGCGCAAGCGTCGTCGCGGGCGTCCGTTGAACGGTGTGCTGGTGACCATTCCGGTGGAATCCCTGATCGGTGGCAGCGAGCAGGACATCGACACCCTGGCGCGCCAGGTGCGCGGTCGTCTGCAAGACGTCTATCAGAAACTGCACGTCGATGTGCCGGTGTATCTGGTACTGAGCAAGGCCGACAAGCTGCTCGGTTTCGACGAGTTCTTCGATCAGCTGACCCGCGAAGAAAGCGATCAGGTGCTGGGCACCAGTTTCCGCAAGGATCAGGTCGGCACCGACGTCGCAGTCCTGCGCGGCGAGTTCGAAGAGCTGCTGCGGCGCCTGAACAATCAGGTGATCATGCGCATGCACTCCGAGCGCGATACCCAGCGCCGGGGCCGCATCCTCGACTTCCCGCATCAACTGGGGCAGATCGGCGAGCGTCTGTGCCTGTTCGTCGACATGGCGTTCACTGGCAACCGGTATCAGCGCGCGTCGCTGCTGCGGGGTTTCTACCTGACCAGTGCTCCGCACCTGACGCAGGAAATGGACGCAACTACCGCCGGCATCGGCGCCAACCTCGGCATGAATGCCGGTGTGCTGCCGACCCTGCGCAGTGGCCGTTCGCGCTTCATCCATCATCTGTTCAGTCGGGTGATTTTCCCCGAGTCGGATCTGGCCGGCCTCGACAAACGCGAGCGCAGCCGCATCCATTGGGGTCAGCGTGCGTTGTACGTTGGCGCACTGGCGGCATTGGCGCTGTTCGGCATGCTCTGGGCCGGTGGTTTCTCGGCCAACTATGAGCGTCTGGAAAACCTGCGCACGCTGGCGCAGAACTGGACTCAGCAACGTTCGGCGCTGACCCCGCGTGATGACGCGATGGGCGTGCTGAAAACCCTCGACACCAGCTACGCTGCGACTCAGGTGTTCCCGAAGAAGGGCGACGTCTCCTACCACGAGCGTGGCGGTCTGTATCAGGGCGAAGACGTCAATCCGGTGGTCAGGCAAGCCTACGAGCATGAGCTCGAAGCGCAATTGCTGCCACGGGTCGCGACGATGCTCGAAGGGCAGATCCGCGCCAACATGAAGGACCGCGACAAGCTGCTCAACAGCCTGCGTGCGTACCTGATGCTGAACATGAAAGACCGTCGTGACGCGGCGTGGCTCAAGGACTGGGTCGCCACTGACTGGTCGCAGCGCTACACCGGCAACACCGCGGTGCAGAATGGTCTGAACACTCACCTTGAGCGCTTGCTGAAGCAGCCGTTCATCTACCCGCTGAACGATCAACTGGTCACTCAGGCACGTCAGGTGCTGCGCGCCGAATCGCTGGCCACCGTGGTCTACCGCATGCTCCGCGAGCAGGCGCGCAACTTGCCGGAATACCGTTTCAGCCAACACCTCGGCCCGCAAGGCTCGCTGTTCATCGGCACCGAATACGTGATCCCGGGGTTCTACACCCAGCAGGGTTATCAGCAGTATTTCTCGGTGCAGGGGTCGGCGCTGGTCACCGACATCCTGCGTGACAACTGGGTGCTGGGCGAAGGTGCGGGCATCAGCGACATGGACTTGCGTCGCCTGATGGTCGAGCTGGAGCAACTGTACTTCCGTGACTACGCCAACTACTGGAGCGAAGCCGTTGGCCAGGTGGCCTTGCCGCCGATCAGCGACGCCGGTGAAGGCGCCGAACAACTGGCGGGCCTGACCTCGGCCAACTCGCCGGTGCTGGCATTGCTCACTGAAGTACGTGAAAACACGCGCTTCCCGGCCGCTGCCGATCCGGTGGACGAAGCCGGTGATGCCGCCGATGCACTGGCCGGGCAGAAGGGCAAACTGGGCAAGGTCGGCAAACTGGCGTCTGCCGTGGCGGACAAGGCTTCGGCGATGGCCGTGGCGAAAAGCCTGCCGGACACCGCGAAGAAGTCGCTGCAACGGCGCTTCGAGCCGCTGCACCGTTTGCTCGATGACAACAACGGCCCGGCCGCTGACCTGACCCCGGCCATCAGCGCGCTCAACGACCTGCAACTGCAACTGTCCGGTCTGGCCCGCTCCAGCACGCCGGAACAAGCCGCGTTCGAAATGGCGAAAACCCGCATGAGCGGCCAGCGTGATGCGCTGACCAACCTGCGCGCGGCCTCGGGTCGCCTGCCGCGTCCACTGAGCGTGTGGTTCAACGTGCTGGCCGAAGACTCGTGGCGCCTGGTGCTCAACGATGCCTACCAATACCTGAACGGCCGTTATCAGAACGAGCTGTACAGCGTGTATGGCAAAACCATCAGCAAGCGTTATCCGTTCAGCGCGAGCAGCACCAGCGACGTGGCGATCAGCGACTTCCGCGAGTTCTTCCGGGCTCAAGGTACCGTCGACCGCTTCTTCGACAGCTACATGCGTCCGTTCGTCAGCGGTGATCCGGGCAACTACCGGATGCGCAGCGTCGACGGTCACAGCCTGCCGGTCTCGAAGATGTATCTCGACCAGATGGCAGCAGCCCTGACGATTCGTCAGAGCTTCTTCTCGATCAATCCGTCCGAGCCGACCGTGCAGTTCAAACTGGAGCCGTACACCCTCGATCCGGCCGTCAGCCGTTCCGAGTTCAAGTTCGGCGACAAGACCATGGAGTACCGCCACGGTCCGATCCTGCCAATGACGTTCAAGTGGCCGACCGATGCTGAAGACGGTCGCACCAGCCTGGTGATGGACAAGATGGCCGGGCGTCCGATCGGCATCGAGAAGAACTCCGGCCCATGGTCGCTGTTCCGTCTGTTCGACCTGATGCAGACCGAGTACCTCACCGGTCGCGACGTGCTGGTGCTGAAAGCCGACGTGGGTGGCCTGCGCGCCAACTACCTGCTGACCAGCCAGCGCACGCCGAACCCGTTCGACATGGGCGTGCTGCGCACCTTCCGTATGCCGGTGCAGCTCTGATGCTGGTGGCCAGTCCCTGGCGCAGCGCGGCGCGTACCGACCCGGGCAAGGTGCGGGCGCGCAACGAAGATGCCTTCCTCGACTCGCCACAGCAGGGGCTGTGGGTGGTCGCGGACGGCATGGGCGGTCATCAGGGTGGCGACATCGCCAGCCAGTTGATCGTCGCCAGCCTGGCTGAACTGCCGCAACACGAGGACTTCGACGAACGCCTCAAAGCCATCCGCCAGTGCCTGCACTGGCTGAACCGGCGCTTGGGGCAAGAGTTGACGGTCACCGCCGGACGCCACGACAGCATCATGGGCAGCACCGTTGTGGCGCTGCTGGTGGAAGGCAACCGCGCGGCCTGCATCTGGGCCGGCGACAGCCGTTGCTATATGTGGCGCGGGCAGCGGCTGTATCAGCTGTCCAAGGATCATTCGCTGCAGCAGCAACTGATCGACGAGCAACAGATGAGCGTCGAACAGGCGGCAGCGCACCCGGCGGCTCAGGCCTTGACCCGAGCCGTCGGTGCGGCCGAACAGCTGACCCTGGACGTCCTCGAACTCGAGGTCTATCCGGGCGATGCGTTTTTGTTGTGCAGCGATGGTTTGTATCAGGGGCTGAGCAGCGATGCTCTCGGCAACGCCCTCAGCCTCAGCGCGCCGCATGTGGCGCTGGAACGTCTGTTCGACGGCGCCCTGCGTGGCGCCGCCCGGGATAACCTGACTGCCGTGGTGATCCGCCAATGACTGAAATCGAATCCTCAGTCGATGACTTGCTGATGAGCGAAGAGCAGGCCAGCAACCTGACCTACTTCGCCTTCGCCAAGGCAAACAACGCCGAGCCGCTGCTGGCGCCGACCAAGGCCAGCATCGGTGCATTGCCGGACGTACTCGCCGGCCGCTACCACCTCGAGCGTCTGCTCGGGGCGGGTGGCATGGGTGCGGTCTATCGGGCGCGAGATCTGCTGCACGAGCAGTTCGGCGATCCCGACCCTTACATCGCGCTGAAAATCCTCAGCGAAGAATTTGCCGAATCGCCGGACGCCAGTGCCTTGCTCTACAGCGAGTTCGCCCTGACCCGGCGCCTGCGCCACGACAACGTCGTGCGTGCACACACCTTTGAAGTCGACACCGACTGCCAGCGGGCCTTCATCACCATGGAATACATGCGTGGCCTGACCCTGGACAAACTGCTCTGCGAGCGGCCTCTCGGCCTGCCGTGGAAAGAAACGCGCGACATCGCGCTGCCGCTGCTCGATACGCTGGCCTACGCCCACCGTCGTGGCGTGCTGCACGGTGACATGAAACCGAGCAACGTCATGCTCAGTGAAGACGGCCTGCGCCTGTTCGACTTCGGTCTCGGCCAGGCAGACGAGGGCGTGTTGCCCGGCCTGCCGCACCTGAGCCGCGAGCGCTTCAACGCCTGGACCCCGGGCTACGCCGCCCCCGAACTGCTTGAGGGCCAACCGTTGTCGGCCAGCGCGGACGTGTACGGCGTGGCCTGCGTGATCTATGAACTGGCGAGCGGCAAACACCCGTTCCGCCGCTTGCCCTCGACCCAGGCCCGCGACGAGCACCTGGAGCGCGAGCTGCAAGCCCCGGCGAACTTACCGAAACACGGCTGGCCAGCGCTGCGAACCGCGCTGAGCTTCAATGCGGCAGAACGCACCATCACTGCTGCCCAATTGCGTGACGCCTTGGGCGCCACTTCGTCCTGGCTGCAACGGTTGCGACTTCGGGCGTAACGGACGACATTCGAACAGGGAGCGCTTTATGTTCAACCCAGCTAACGAAACCCACTTCAGCCTCAAGGTCGAAGACTACGTGGGCGACCTGCAAGTGCTGTCGTTCACCGGCACCGAAGGCATCAGCCAGCCGTTTCGTTTCGACCTCGAACTGGTCAGCGAAAACCCCGATCTGGACCTGGAAAAACTCCTGCACAAGCAGGCGTTTCTCGCATTCGATCCGCAGGGCTCGGGCATTCACGGCCAGATCTACCGCGTCGCCCAGGGCGATGCCGGCAAGCGCCTGACCCGCTACAAGGTCTCGCTGGTGCCGCAACTGCAGTACCTGCATCACCGCACCAACCAGCGCATCTACCAGCAGATGTCGGCGCCAAAAATCATCGCGCTGATCCTCGACGAACACGGGATCAAGGGCAACGCCTACAGCTTCCAGCTCAGCCAGCCGTGCCCGGATCGCGACTACTGCGTGCAGTACGACGAAACCGATCTGCACTTCGTCCAGCGTCTGTGCGAAGAGGAGGGTATTCACTACCACTTCCAGCACAGCGAAAAGGCTCACCTGCTGGTGTTCGGCGACGACCAGACCGTGTTCCCCGACCTCGGCCAGCCGACCGCGTACGTGCAGGGCAGCGGCATGGTCGCCGAAGAACCGGTGATCAAAGGTTTCAAACTGCGCCTGGAAACCCGCACCAGCCGCACCACGCGCCGCGACTACGACTTCGAAAAACCGCGCCTGCAAATGGAAGCAGCGTACAAACCCGATGGCGAGAGCACTGAACCGGATCTCGAAGACTACGACTACCCGGGCCGCTTCATCGACCGTGCGCGCGGCAAGTTCCTCAGCCAGCGCGCCCTCGAACGCCACCGCGCCGACTACCGCCAGGCCGAAGGTCGCGGCGACCAGACCAAACTGGTCAGCGGCCACTTCATGGCCATGTCCGACCACCCGCGCAGCGAGTGGAACGACCTGTGGCTGCTCACCGAAATCTTCCACGAAGGCAAACAGCCGCAAGTCCTCGAAGAAGGCGTGACCAGCGACACCACCGACAACAAGGACGATTTCCACCAGGGCTACCGCAACACCTTCCTCGCCACCCCGTGGGACGTGTTCTACCGCCCGGCCCTCGAACACCCGAAACCGCGGGTGCTCGGCAGCCAGACCGCCATGGTCACCGGCCCCAAAGGCGAAGAAATCCACTGCGACCAATACGGCCGCATCAAAGTCCAGTTCCACTGGGACCGCGAAGGCCTGGCCGACGACAAAACCAGCTGCTGGCTGCGCGTCTCCAGCTCCTGGGCCGGCGACCGCTACGGCGCCATCAGCATCCCGCGCATCGGCATGGAAGTCCTCGTCACCTTCCTCGAAGGCGACCCCGACCAACCCCTCGTCACCGGCTGCCTGTACCACAAGGAAAACACGGTGCCGTACGCCCTGCCGGCGAACAAAACCCGCAGCGGGTTCAAGCCCCTTAGCTCCCCGGGGGGCGGCGGCCACAACGAACTGCGCACCGAAGCCAAAAAAGGCGCCGCACAAATCTTCCTCCACGCCCACCCCGACCGGGATGAAACCGTCGACCACGACCCGAACACCCCCGTCGGGAATGCACCCCCCGCCCCGGCGGCGAGAGCC
>JABFPR010000006.1:0-31061 GCA_022817345.1 Neoscelio sp. ZL-2020
ACACGAATTCGTATATGCGATTCGAAAGTGACTAACAGAAGGAAGATAGGAAGAACGTGGCTAATAAGATTATGGCATCACGGCAATAAAATTATCTTTTCATAAATTGTGGTTTATTAAATTTTTTCATTAAATATTATACATGAAAACAAAATAATTTTTTTATTCGACACTGTACACTAATTTCTTTTTTGCCGCCGTTCTTAAATCGCGAATCTTTTGCGTGGCGTACGGACCCCACTGTTCGCTGGCTTTCTTTAAAGCATCTCCAGTGATGCCTCGTTTCTTGCATCTATACTTCAGTGTTCCTACAAAGATTGATCTTGTATTACATATACAATTATGATTATAAAAACAGAGATACGCAGAAAGATATATACGCAGAGATACGTAGAAGAAAGATATATTTTCTTTCATCGTATTTCTTAATTTTATTACTTTTTTCTTGTTATTTGTTTTTCCTTATTTCTGTTTAAATTATGTTTAAATTGAAATGAATTACTTTTCAATGAAGTAACGCATTTCTTCCAATTACTAAATAACTTACAATTCAATAATGAAATATAAATTGCATAATTGAATCCATTTTTAATTAATAATTGAATAATGGAAGATGACTTATTATTCATATCTACTTAAAATTAACAATGTTATAAAAAATGTCTTACTTTCTAGAATTTTACATTTTGTTGGCGTCAACGCCTTTCTTTCTTCTCCCGTTCTTACTTTTGTAGTGTCTATACACCGAACACACAGTTCTGCCGGAGTCCATAAAATCGTCATGACTTCCTTCATTGCCCTGGAGTCAGATATTTTTCCCCATCTTCTCCAGACTTCACAGGGCACAAAATTGTTGTCTCCAAGGTTAATCTAATGTATAAAATTGGTGACATGTTATAATCCATACATGTTATTGCTTTGTATGTTTACTGTTAAGTATCAACTACCAATTATTATTATTATTATTAGTTCTATTTGCATCACCTATAAATGTCTAATCTATACACATAAATATTTCTCAAAGGGTTTGTAACATATGACATAATTAATTAATAATTACATATTTCGCAGAGTGGCATAACATCAGCCGTTGTGGAGTGACGACCCCACGAACCCGAGTAAATAGCGCAGGAAGACTGCGATGCGGCAATGGTGAGTTGGTCTCCACCACACTATTATGGTGTTCTTTTATAGGCACCAATCCGAGACCATTGCAGTATAAATGGAAAACAATACTCGCAGATCCCCATCCAACCGGTACGCACCGGTTGGATTGCTGTACGATCCGGTGTCGGATCGTACCAGAGCCGGGTTGGTGGGGATACAGGTGTCGGCTCCGACAACTTGACCGGACCTGAGCCCACACGTCCGGAGTGGACAAATGAGTGGCAAAGCGTCTTACTTCGCTGCAATGAAAATAGCCGAGCCCGGGGGAGGGGTAATATGTCCCGATTGCATGCAGCCTTTACGGTAATGCATGCAGAATTTCGGGTCTTTACGCCACAAAACCTGCGCGATTATGCAGCCCATCTCCTGAGGCAAGGCTATAGTGCTCATACAACAAATTCGTATGATTTGCGCCGTCGTGTTCGCCGGTGTCGAATTCCCGAAGGAGCCCGACATTGGCCACACGGCAGGCTTTCTTAAAAAAAAAAAAATAATAATAATATTATGTCCTATGATATTAAATAATAACACGAATAATTAAGTTCATGGCACAGACATTATTATTAATTAAATATAATTAATTCATGTTAAGTAAATTATTTCGGTATTCTATTGTCACAAAAATGAATATTTATGAAAGAAATCAATTTTTCATTTTCATTTCTTTCATGCCCATTATTATACAAATTGCTATAACTCAGTTCGAAAATATGGAAATATTTTTTTTTATAGTTTGCAAAATTATGTGCCAACAATATCGTGTCATACATAAAGACATCCGGTTACTTATGCAGGTATTATCATAGTTACTTTATAAAATGAACTATCCTGCCGCCGCCATGTCATAAATTCAGCCGAGGACCCTTTTACGAGACCCCCCTATACAGGTCCAATATTATGGTCCGATATAAGAGTTCTATATAGGGGTCCAATGTACAATATCGTCAACAAATATGTCTAATACAGTCTAAACTTAATCTTATACGTCTAAAACTTAATTTGGAACTTTTTCTTCAAGTTAAGGTCACGGAATTTAGTTACGTGGAATTTATCTAGGCTCTACTATTTACACAATTTTCACTTGACAGTTTAGAATTTAAAATTACTTTGGCTGAAAAATTAGAATTTTTTTACATTTACAAAGTGCAAAGTTACATCGGTTCGAAAAGTGTCAATTTCTGACGAAGAAAATATCGATGAATTTTTGATATCCCTGGTCTACGAGGTAGGATCAGAAAGTAGTAGGACTGAATTAATTTAAATTATTTTATTGAACTAATCGGTCCTTAGTAGAACTACTAAATCCTTAGTAGTCCTCGAAATAGCACCCTTGTGCTTCGACACATCGCGTATAACGCGATTCCCACTGCCATTCCCAGAGAGTACCGCCTTCACATTTTCATCAATCCTTGAAGTTGACGGGCGACCGGCGCGCTGGTGGTCTTCGACGAGCTCCCGCCCCTCCCGGAACAGCTTATGCCACTCGAACACTGTTGAGCGGCTCATGGCAGCATCCCCGTAGGCGCTCTGAATTATTCCGAAGGTCTCCGTCGCGGTTTTCTCGAGTTTGACGGAGAATTTGATGGCGTAGCGCTGCTCTAGATTTTTCTCCATCTTGGATCGCAACGACATTTCTTAACAGAAGTTTACAGAAATTGACATGCTTACTCTCCGCTTGCCCGCAGGCGACTGGAAGAAATATCGGTCTCTTCGGAAGGCTCCCCACTACCACGCCCAGGTGGTCCGACCCCCCTCCAGCGCTCTGTTCGCGCTACAGAAATTCAATCCTACTACTTTCTGATCCTACCTTGTATATATATAAACATTATCAACATATAAAAAATTGTGATTTTTTCTACGGTTATACACTCATACATTTTATAATGTTTTACTATTATAAAACGGTTTGTTATAGAAAAAAGTGTACATACTTTATTGTTATTAGGATTTTTGACTTCATTTTCAAATTCAATAAAGCCATCACTTTCCACAGCGTCTTGCATGTTATCCTTTTTTTCTTTCTTCTCATCTTTTTGTTTCTCATGTTTGCTGCGTTCATGGATTTTGTCGTTTTCTTTCATCTTTTCGTTATTATCTTCATCACTACCAGGCTCTATCCGTTTCATGTAATGTCTTCCTTCATTTTCGCTAAATTCTTTAACTTCTTCTTCGTCTTTCTTCGGTTTTTTACTGTCTACATTGCGTTTATCTTCTTTCTTTCGTTTCAAACTTACATTATTACGTTTGACAACTGAACCCTCTTCGTCTCTGGGACTCTTCTGTTTACAATAATGAATGTCAGTATTCTTGTCATCAAAATCAAATGTTGCCTTTTCTTCGATTTCGTGCTCTTTCTTTCCTGTTTTAATATAAATTACATTTATATTAAATGATTAGTTACATATTCTCCGTTCGTTTGACAGTTATTAAATATTAAATTTATTACAAATTACGATGCCATTTACATATAATGTACATGCCAGTGCAATGTATGTGCAACATGGGTGTATATGCCACATTGTGCATATTTATTTCATCAACATTAATTAACGATGGTACGTTTTTAGAAGGGATAGAATTATGTTAACTTGTTTGTCATTTATTTGAAACATTATGTAAGCTTACTTGACTATATACTCTAAGAAGAAAGTTGTATTAAAATACAAAAAAAATTACGTTCAACGATTGTATTTAACTTAACAAAATTAATAACAAAAATTTGTTTTACACAAAATGTACTACAATGAGGACAATAATTTGGTTATATACTAAACATTATATTAACCATCAAAACACAACAAAAATATCCATTAATTGCATTAAAATTTTAAACTTCTCAAGAAGCAATAATTTCCCTGTTAAAATTAAATACAAGCGAGGGGAGCGAATCAATTCAATTATTTCTTTATAATAAATTAACAGACCAGTATCAATATAAATAACATTGTATAAAACACGATTATTTATTACACGAATTCTGTATGATAAAATATTAATTATTCACAGTATGATAAAATTTACAGAAAATTTCCAACTAAAATGTCGACATACGGTAACTCGTTAATTGTTTATAACTGAGTATTTGTATATTAAGTTATATTTTGGTGGTAATTTTCTTTTAATATCATGTAGTATCATTTAAATTAAACATTTCATTTAAATACATTTTTTCACATCTATACACTGATTTTGTTATTAAAAGCATGTTCAAATATGTACCTCCAAATAGAGTAGGCTGGGGCTATTCTAAATACAAGTTGAATGTATCAATAATGTGAACGGTAATTAGGGCTCTGATTTTTCAATGTCCAGAATAGTCCCACCCTACCCTAGCTGATGGACAATTCGATTTTATAATAAGTGAATATAATATACATAATGTTTGGAATATGTACAAGGGTGGTTTGTAAAGTTGGTGCAAAAATGAAAACTATTTAAATTTTCGGGATAAATCTGTTTTATTTTTCACCGTAGTCTCCTTTTAGACTTATGCTCTTCGTCCAACGCTGCTCCAATTTGTCTATTTCTTCCAAATAATAGGATTGGTTCAACTCAGAAAAATAGACATTCGTTTCCGCGATCACTTCATCGTTTAAATGAAACCTCTTCCCCACCAGTCATTACTTCATATCGGGGAACAGATAGTAGTTCAAGGAAGCCAAATTTAGAGAATAGGAGGTATACGGAACGAGTTGGAACCGTAAATCCATAAATTTTGCGGCCACAACTGCAGAAGTGTGTACTGGTGCATTGTTGTAATGAAAGAGAACTTTTTTATTGGACAATCGTGGACGTTTTCCTTATAGCTCGGTTTGCAAATGGCCCAATTATGATACATAGTATGCTCTCGTAATAGTTTTACCCTTTTCCAAACAGTGAATAAAAATTATCTCTTCGAATCCCAAAAATCAGTAGCCATAACTTTCCCGGCTGAAAGAACGGTATTTGCATTCTTAAGTGCAGACTCCCCGCAGACAAACCATTGTTTAGATTGTTCCTTCGTCTCAGACGTGTAGTGGTATAACAGCTGAAATAGTTGCAAACCTTCCTCGGAACACGTCGCACGAAATTTCGGGTACCGCGAACTGCGAGCAACCGCGGTACCCATCTGGCGGATAACTTTCTCACATCCAAATGTTGATGCAAATCGTTATGTACCGGTTCACTCAAGATGCCAGCACTAGCGATTTCGTGCACCTTTACTCTTCTATCATCCATCACCGTATCATGGATTTTATCTACAGTTTCTGGAGTAGTGGCCTCAATAGGGCGTCCTGAACGTTTAGCGTCACTTGTGCTCATGTGGCCACTCCGAAAATTTATAGATATATAAAAATAGTAGAATGTAATTTTACGGTATTTTGTTGGAAATCACAGAAACATCACTGACTTCCAATAAAATTTCTTCACTTTTCCTTCACCAATAAACTTCCCTGACTTTTCCAGGTTTTTCAAATTGTGGCCACACTGTATGTATTATATCATCGACATACGACATATTCGGAAAACGTTTCAGCGAAAATAATATCTTTTGTCTCATACCCTACCCGTTTGACCTGGAGAAAGAAAGAGACGACAAATATTATTATTTTCGCAAAATAGTTTTCCGAATACGTCATTATATTAATCCTTATAAGAAGAATAAAGATAGATTGTATGACATAATTTCTACTCTCTCTATTTTCGTTGACCGCGATGTTAACATTGAATACGCAGTCCATTCTATAAGTCGATGATTATATGAACGTTCAAATTTACACCATTAAATTTACACCAGGTTGATTTTAGTTATTTCAAACATGCATGCAACTTCAACAAACCTTGGTTGCTTACATCAGTTCTCCGTGCATACACGCTGATCATGTACACAACGCTAACATCTTTCATGTTAGCTAATCAGAGCATATTGTACATGCACAGCGTGCATGCGCGTAGAGCTCCCGTAAGCACCCCTTTTTCTGTTCAGGATATTTCATTTGATAATGAAAAGGAATACATACGGGAATCGAACAGCATTAATTGAAGTTCATAATTCAACTTTCGCAAGGTATCAATTTCTTGTTTCGTTGTTGACATTTCTTTTTTTAACTCTGCCAATTCATCTGTCATTTTATTAATTTGAGTCTTCTGTAAGTTGCAGTTTTTGTAGTTTCCTAATGCATCCACGTGCTTTGTGTCTTCTTTTGTTACCTCGCTGTCGCTACCACTTTCATAGCACTGTACGCGTTGAAGCATGAGCTTTTTCTTTTTCAAAGCAACAATAGTTCTAGCTGTCGATTCTTCGGCTGCTTTCTGCTTTAATTTATTTTGCTACAGTAATTTATTAAACAAATACGGAATTAATTGTTTGTTACGTATATTCGGAGGTTTTAAAGCCTTTTCAGAGTTACTTTATTTTCATTTATAATAATATTGAACATTAATTTTCATTTTAATGAGATGCTCGACTCGGCTTCTTGAATAATACAGTATTATCAACTAAATATATATCGAAACATTTCACATTTGCAAATTACATGAACGAAGGAATTTTTAACTTCCCAGCAAACAAAAAAATTTTGTTTGCTGGGAAGTGTCTTTTGTCTTTTGTCTATCTATCTATCAATCTATCTCTTCTTTTGTCACATCAAAAAAGTTTTCGTGTCCAAATTCCAATTAACTAAAATAATTTTGTATTGAGTTATATTAAATTCTATTGTTTCATTGATTAGTATTGTAAATTTACAATAAAGTATGTCTGTGGAATGTTTGTGTACTAAAGTTTTATTGAATTTTATTTTGTTTTTAAATTTATTGCATTTTATTATAATATAACAATACAATTCAGTAAACAGTTAGAAAATATTTACAATCAAATACAATAAATCTCAATAAAAAGTTAGAACTTCAAGATGGAGTTTGACCGCTGGTTATTATTTGCCAATTAAATTCAATAAGACTTTAGTATACATAAATACTACAGACACACTTTATAGTAAAGTGTGTCTTTACTATAAATTTGTTTTGAATTTAATATAATTCAACACAAATTTAATGTAGTTAATTGAAATTTGGACACAAAAACAATTCAAAACGTATTTCTCTGATTATTTTTCGTTTGCTGTGAACATAATACTTTGTTCAGTTTATTCGCAACTGTTCAATGTTTAAATACAAATTAAATTTGGGATAAACTCCAGTTGACTTAATAAATGCTTATAAACAAGTATAAAGCTGTAAACATTCTGCTTAAATAAAATATAGTGATTTAAATCTGATTTCAATAAAAACAGCTCATCTTAATGATTTGATAAACAATTATTATTAACCCTGTTTATATTTTCGAATGATAGGGAGATATTGTTTCGTGCGATATATAATCTTGCAAACTAAAACAATATTTCTACTTCCCAGAAATAGATAGTGTTAAATAGACATTTCACATAGGAATAAACAGTTTTATATTAACCCAAATAGCAAACAAATTTTCCACGTGTATCAAATAGATTGTACGTGTATTTAATATCTATTTTGAAGAGTGAAATATTCTATTTTCAACATGTTTACCTTCATACGCTTTTTAATGGAGATTTCTTCGTCCGACGATGTATTTAAGACAAGATCTGAGTCATTTAATTTAGGTTTTCGATGTCTTTGTTTTGTACACAAATCCTCCAAGTCAGCCAAAGTCTCTGAAAGGGAAATAGCATATTGCAACTATTTTGTTGCTTAATGATACATGATTCTGTGATATGTTTTATGATTTGAACATAGATAATTATATTGGAATTACTAAACAATTCATACATTTAACGTAACAGATCCCAGATTACTACAAAAGATAATAATTTGAAAAAGTTATTTAAAATACTAAAAATGAACAAATTTTTCAACAGAAATAATGAAGGTTTGGCATTTACAGTTCGCAATTATTTCTTGCGTGAATTTTGGGACACCCTATATAATACAGTATTAATAACAGACGACCTGTGTTAGATCCATAGTTTCGGGCTGTATAGTTGTCGAAAAGGTCGTCTGTTTTCTATATTTAATGTATTTTATCATATTCAAATCTTATAGCGCATACTTTAAAATAGATTATGTCATACATTTTTATTACATGAAATATTTAAATAATGTTGTTAACCGATTTATAAGGTCAGGTTTACATGTAGTATATTTGTTTCTTAAAAGTGTACAAGTTATTTGCATGCAGTGAATAAATGTGAAATAAATAATATTCGTTGACAAACTTGAAAATCATCTGAAATTATCTCTAATATAATAAATAATAAAGTGATAAGCTTTCGTACAAAAAGATTTACTATTACCAAATGTCATTTGAAAAATATATGATAATTCTGTCCCAACAAAACAAAAACTTTTAAACTTATATGAAACATGCTATAAACGTTTATGCCCAAACGTAAAAAAATAGTTTGGCAATACTCTGACGATAGTATGACGGTAGTGTGAGAAACAGTTTGACTAATACTGTTTAAAGTATGGCAAGCAATACAATCTAAATCATGATGACGTATGTAATTTTTATCATTTTTTGATATTTGTATATATACTTATATATAATAATTGTATATGTTAATACAATATATTAACAGAATAAAAAGTAATTAATTATTTAAAGACTTGAAAGTTATGAACAATAAATAATAAATAAACAGATTATGGCAAAGTATCTGGGTTTCGATCACGATCCAGACTGTTTGCCACATTATTTTTTACACACAGGAGAACCGCAATATATTTAACAAAAAATTGTACCATTTTGGAAATTGTAAAAGTTTGCGTAATATACGTAAATAAAAATTTCGATCTTAGCAGAACAAGATTCATAAACACCGTTCATTTCAAAAGGTATCATCTATTCATTGCTTAACAATTGGATCATATTTCCAAAAAACAATACATTTGATTTAATGCGTACAATATAAATATATTCATGTTTAATTCCAAAAACTATTACTTCAAAATGTGCAACAACAAGTTGAAAAAATATTTTTGTGTTGTAATACAATTTTAAATATTGGGATATTCAAAACATAAAAGAGAAACTTAAGAAAGCTTATTAACATCGTGCATAACTTAAAAAATAAAATAAATAAGCAAAATAAAAAAATAATATAAAAAAGTACTAACAATTTTTTTATTATACATAAATGAAAAAAAAGAAACGTAATTATCTGCATAATTCAACACCAACGGATAATTATACAGATAACTTTTTTTTTTATTCATGTATATTAAAAAACGTTTACAATTGTTAACAGTGCCATTAAAAAAAGATCAACATACCTGCGATATTAACTACGACACAAAGACATTTGTACCCACTTGGGAGAAGCAATTTATATACTGCATCCCTACATTCCTTTTTGCCAGGAGTAAATTTTGTATGATCAAACTTATGGATATTACTGCACAATACGTTATGATATTTTTTATCATTGCGTACATATACCCGTGCCCACATCTTCTCCCTATTTATAATCAAATAATATTGATCTATACAAACTATAATCTATATAATTATCTCAACTTAGATTTGTTTCCATACGCTACAACGAAGTTATGGATAAAACTGACGTTACTTGCGAATCTGTCAAAAATGACAGGTTCGAGTGATTATACAAACAAAATCGCTACGATACCGTATTGAAAATTAACAAGATTTAATTAATTATTCCTTTATAACGAAACATTTGGTTTTCGTGGCAAGTATGTAATAAGTAAAATAAATAAATAATTCAGAAATAAATAATTTCATACATTGAATTTCAATCAAAAGACATTCAAACTTCCCGTTTGAATTTTAAAGTAGATTAAATTTTGTTTGTATAATCATTCGAATCTGTCAATTTTTTTACAAATTTATAAAAAAAGCGTTATTGATTCTTATTTAATTTTCTGATGGAACTCTTATTCTTATCTTACTCGTTATTATTCTTATTTCTGATGGATTTTCTAATTTGTATAGAAACCTGTCGCCCAATTGCGACAAGGTAACAGGTACGTTTATTTGTGATAACAAATGTAATTTCAATAATTAATGTTAGGTACTTTCCTCATGTGTCGGCTGTAAAAAAGCACTGTCTTGTAGAGTGGAACTAATTATTTGATTAATTAATATTATTAGGAAACATGCTATTTTCACCTGCAGAGTATTAATTTTCATGTGCTCCGTGTACTTGGTTTGCAATGTGTGTAAACTGCTCATGTAATCCTTACGATACGAAATACTGTGCACGCCTATACATGTATATCTGTTAATAAATTGTTTACAACAAATAATTGTATTTTTTCTTTATTTTTAGTTGAAATGAATAGATTAACAAAATACAAAGAATACTGCATAAAGGGGGGCGATGAAGAAATTCCAGCACGAACAAAACTGCGTTACCAACATCGACCAGATTTGTTGGAGGAAGATGTGGTACTAATTTCGTATTACTACTTAATGTACAATTTTTACAATAATTCACGTCACAATGTAGCGATATTTCTATTTGTTTATTATTTTGTGTTTCGTTTCTTTTTAGTTTATATTAAATTAAATTTTATTGACATCCTCTGAAGGTGTAATGTCACTGTCTTTAAGGATACACATCCGTTGATTAAACGTTGACTCAATGTTAACGAAAACTTTTAAATAACGTTGAATTAACGTTCGTAAAACAGTCAACGTTGAAGGCTCGGATCTAATAAGTGGACTAGCACATGAAAATATGAAAAAGTAAATATTATTCAATAAATAATAAAATGAAATAGTAAAAAAGATAGGAAAATTAAAGGTTGTTAAACAGGATAAAAAAAATGTTATTGTAAAACTTGCCACGACACACATTTTTTTATGTTAACAATGTTGTTTAACCGTATGTAACCAATGTTGTTTAAAAATGTAAATAATTTAATTTATTATTATATAATAAATTGCTCGAATATTAGAAAATAAAACTTTATTGAAATTAATAAAAAAAGCAATAATTTTGTTATGATTACACTAATCCTGCTTTTAATACTACTAAAAAAATGAAATAAAAACAAAAATTTGATTTAAATTAATGATTTACATATAAAAATTATTTGATTTCAATCATGTCAACCCTGATTTATTTTAATATTGATTTTAATAAATACAAACAAATTCCATTTTTTATTATCGATGAAATGTAATTCTTTTCATTAATCATTGCAAATTAAAAAATTAATTTATTAGATATTTTCAATGTAACCCTTAATTAATTTTATGAGTATACTTTTATATATGCTCATATACTTTGACAATCTTTAATTTTAAATGTGACACTTTAATAATCTGGAAAATATTTCAAAACATTTATTATAAATAATCAGAAGAATTACTTTATATAATAAGAATGAAATAAATTTGTATACAATTTTAGTATAACTGTTTATAAATATAATAGTTGTATACATTTTTAATATTGTATATACTTTAATCTTTAGTGCAGTTTGTGCTCTTTCCTCGATAACTGCACCAAATGGTATTCTTTGTGAATAATTTTGTATTAATTTATATTAGAGTCAGTGACAAATTTTATTTATTTGTAATATATATCTTTGTTCGTTAAATATTATTTAATATGTATTTCGTTGTTTCAGGTTACAATGGATGTTGACAGCAGCAGCAATGTTTCTCATAATGCAACAACAGTAGAAGCAGTTGCTGATTTTCATGATGAACACGTTCATTGTATTGATGATGTCAATGATGTGACGTATGATGAGACATATGATGAAGAAATTGAGGTTTGTGTTCACTTTACACTTCACGTTATATGATAAACATTCCAAATTCTTAAGCAATTAATTAGTGTATAATGTATATTTTTTATAGAGGATCACATAAATTTCATTAAAGTTTAATTATGAATAAAAAACGTAAAATAACTAAATTATAAAAAGGAAAAGTTTCATTTTCATTACTATTGTATGATAATGATTTGTATTAAACAATAAAATCATTCTGTAAATGAATTTTGAAGCACTTCAATATATTTACAATGTAATCAAATGCCAGACGAAACGTCAGTTGTAAAAAAATATAGTTGCATAATTAAAGTATCAAAAGAACAATTGATTTAGTGTTTAGACCCTCATGGTCACACCATACCAATAATACGAGTAATTACCATCACTTACCCAATCACATAACGACTTAAAGTATTACACTTCTGTTTCACTCAATTGTTTACATAGAAATAATTTATTGCACGACAAAATTTATTGTTTTGACGAATTTCGAAGTAATTAAAAAGGCGCCGTGCAATAAATTATATAAATAAAATTGTTAATATATTTTATATTATGTTTATAATATTTCAAGTCTATCTAAGATTCAAATAGACTTTATTTCATTAAATAATATTTTTCTGTTTAAAAACCCACGAATGTAATTTAAGCATAACTAAGTAATTTAAAACAAAACAGCAGGATGTTCCGCATTGTCCTGACTCAGTGGACGACGATAATTTGTACAACATGGAAGTGATCCATGACAATCGTGAAAATATCTTCCAAAGGTTACAAGATTTACTTCACACTGATGCTGCCATCAATGCAAATCCGGAAACAAGGGTAGTCGACGTTATATTCATGGTTTTACATTTCGCTATAAATTATTCTTTATCACACAGCGCTGTGAGCGATCTTGTTTTATTAATTAATAATATGTGCAATGTACCAATTTTACCTCATTCAAGATATTTGTTAGATGCGTTATTCAATCCATCGAATGGTGTACAATATCATGGCATGTGCACTGAATGTAAATCATTCATCGGTTTGTTAAAAAAAGGCGACCCCGTTATACATTGCGACTACTGTAACATTAATGTAAGAATAGGAGATTTAAGCAACAAGGATTTTTTTATAACAATTGATCCGTCCAGTTCAATCGCAAATACAGTAGAACGTTATTATGATTTTTATAATGATGTCACGACAGAGCGACGTCATGAGAAAGGAGTAATAAAAGATATTTATGACGGAAAGTTGTATCGAAAAATCGTCCAAGATATTAAAATGAAAAATATTGTTGAGTATGTAACCGTGACATTCAATATTGATGGAGCACCTGTCTTCAAAGGTTCAGTTCAGTCTATATGGCCTATACAATTTATTATAAATGAAGTTCCTCCAGATGTTAGAATGTCTTCTACTGTTTTATGTGGTTTATGGTTTGGCGCAAGTAAACCAAATATGACTGGCTTTTTGCAAGCATTTACAAAGCAGATCAATGACCTGTCGAACACAGGAATTGACTGTAAAATTAGAGAAGAAAATAAAAATATAAAGGTGTATGCAATATGCTGCTGATCAGACTCCGTTGCAAGACCAACGTTGCAAGGTTCTACCCAATTTAACGGTAAATATGGTTGCAATTGGTGTTTACATCCAGGCCGATGGGTTGAAGGTGCGGTTAGATACGAAAATTGTATTGAAGAAATTCAAAATAGAACAGAAGAAGAATCATTACAACACATACAAGCAGCGGTGAACAAAAGTGGCGAAAGTTATGGTTTTAAAACAGCATCGCCGTTAATAAATTTGGGATATTTCGATATTATCACAGGCTTTGTTCCGGACTATATGCACTGTGTACTGCTTGGTGTAACGATTCAATTTCATTCATATTTTACGGATGGGAAAGGTGATTGCAGTTTAAGTTCAGACAATGTTAAATTGATAGATTCTATGCTGCAGAAGTTGAAAGTTCCGAATAATATTGCACGGCGAACACGTTCTTTTAAAGATAAAGCAAAGTTTAAAGCAAAAGAATGGGAAAATTGGATCATGTTGTATAGCCTGCCTTATTTACAGTTAGCTTCCAACACACAGAAGAAATATGTCATTCATTGGGCCAAATTGGTAGAAGCTATACACATTCTGCTTGAAACAAAAATAACTTTCGTAGAATTAAATCGAGCAAATACATTGTTGCACGACTTTGTGTACAAAACGGAAATCTTATACGGTGCAAAGGCCATGACTTACAACGTTCATCAGCTGCTACACTTATGTGATAGTGTAAGAAATTGGGGTCCACTTTGGGCCCACAGCGCATTTGTTTTTGAGTCCGGAAATGGGTTATTGTTAAAAAAAATACATGCTGCTAGTGGGGTGCACAGCCAAATTTGCAGATTTGTAGGGTTACAAGAAAGTGTTGATTTTATTGTTTCAAAAATGAATCTTGTAGAGCGTAATACTGTTGCCGAAGAGTATCTTATGCACATAACAAAACGTAAAGCAACCTCAAAAACAATGAAATGTGGTATGGTTAGATATTTTGGAAATCCAACTATCACTGACGAAAAGTGGATACGAACGTTAAATTTAAGTCCGAACAGTACCTCGACATTTAGTAGAATGGTTAAAAATGGTTGTTTATATTCAACGGCATTAAAAAAAAATCGACGATCTGAAAATTCGTATGCACAGTTGAACAACAAAACGTATATTCAGATTTACGAATTCATTGTCGACGTTGAACAGAACAAAGAATATACAGTTGTAAAAGAAATAGAAACAGTTCGTGTTTTTAATGATGTGTGTCCATGGGTACATAAAGTAACTTCTGCAGGAAACGAGCTCACAATTGTTGAAACGAACAATATTTGTAGACCTTGTGTTTCAATACCTGTCACAGATAAAAAGTATATCTGCGCTGTGTCGAATTTATTTCATTATTAAGTCAGTATTAATATTTAGAATAATAGATAGAATACACGGAAACACGATATGTTACTATATTTTTTGAAGCATGAGTTATTTTATTTTTTTTTTTTTAATTATTTTTAGTATATTTTGCTATAATTATCTGTGATACTATTTATAACAATATATAGTAAAAAGTAAACAAAACTACATACAGATAATTATTATTCATGTAGATAATAAATTTGAATTTATGTTAATTTATTTCTGTCGTCCGAGAAATGCGAATGGATGTACGTATACATAATTACGAAACATTTATATTTATGTCATTGAAATTATGTATGTTTAGAAAATGATGCCTTGACATAAAAGGTTAAGTTAATGATAAATTGAATAAAATACATGTGGATACTGTCAGTCTTCTTTCATTTAGAGTAAAGTATATAATTCATCTTTATATCTATGTGGGTGGCAGACAAAACGACCTAAGTTCACAATTTTTAAAAATTGAGAAATCAGATTTTTGTTAGAAACCTATTACACGTGTAATTATGTGTTTGCATGTATCTCGCATGCGAGTTGACATGAACAATTGTAATGTGAGTAATATTATTGTAGGATGTTTGTTTTTCAATATAAGTTTTATATACCTAGTTAATAAAGAAGAAAGTTAAATCATTATTATTTTTCAAATTATATTATTATTTTATTAATTTCGTCCTAAACAAAATGTATCTTTTTTGGTGTTTTCAATCTTTGTAGGAACACTGAAGTATAAATGCAAGAAACGAGGTATCGTTGGAGATGCTGTAAAGAAAGCCAGCGGACAGTGGGGCCCGTACGCCACGCAAAAGATCCGCCATTTAAGAACGGCGGCAAAAAATAAATTAGTATATAGCGAAGAAAAAAATTATGTTGTTTTCATTTATATTTAATTAAACAATTTAATAAACCACAATTCATAAAAACATAACTTTATTGCCGTGATGCCATCCTCTTATTAGCCATGTTCTACCTATCTTCCATCTGTTAGTAACTTTCGAATCACATATACAAATTCGAGTCAATCACATATAAGAATCGTATATGCGAACAAATGTACTTACCGCACATGCTAAGTCATATGCGAAATAAACAAGTCGCCTGACCTACACTGTTATGTTCATTGTAGGAAAATTGCACATTATGTGTACATAAATAAGACACAATAACAGTAAGTCTGCATGTGTTAAACATATGAGAATCGTATACGCGAACTTACATGAGAAATCCATATGCAGACTCATATGCGATCAGAAATAAAAAAAACATGTGTGAAACCCATAATCTAAATAAATCAATGTTAGAAAAACACTCAATTTCGTTGTCATACGAATAAACTAATACGAATTACAAACACGAACGCATGTTATAAACGCATATGCGAACGCATGTTATAATCGCATATGCGAAAGCATGTGATAAACGCATATGCGAAATATATAATACATTGTAAGGTAATAGCAAAATATGACTTTTTTGTACGAAATTGTAAAAATATTGAATAATTCATGGTAATTATAAAGTAATTTCGTTGTATGTATCAATCACATGTGAATCGTATATGCAAAATCGTAGCAAACACATATACGAATCGCATGTGCGAAAGCATGTGACAAACGCATATGCGAACGCATGTGATAAACGCATATGCGAAATATACAATACATTTTTAGGTAATAGCAAAATATGACTTTTTTGTACGAAATTGTAAAAATATTGAATAATTCATGGTAATTATAAAGTAATTTCGTTGTATGTATCAAGCACATGTGAATCGTATATGCAAACTCGTAGCAAACACATATAAGAATCGCATGTGCGAAAGCACGTGACAAACGCATATGCGAACGCATGTGATAAATTTCAATGCTAAGGCATACGCGAGATATATCAAATTGTCTGATATTAATTGCTGTGTTCGTTGTAAGAAAATAGCAAATTATGTATATAGAAATAGTATCTTTTAACATATAGTTCACATGTGTTAAAAACATGAATCGCATACGGGAACAGATGTGCTAATGGACTACGTAAAGAAATCGCAATTGAAATGTTGAAAGTGAATTAAATACATTTTTAACATACGAGGTATATTTTTTTTCATTCGAATTAATATATGCATTATCAAATGCGATTTCGCATATGATTTTCGCACGCCAATTCCTCATATGCGTTTCGCATATGCGAAACGCATATGATTTTTTTCAACAGGGTTATATCAAATTATTACTTAACATTTGATGATATTAATAAACAGTCCCTTGAATATTATTGACGGTACAATAAGAAATTTAAAAACCTTGTTTTTAAATTGCTGTAAACATGTCCTGTAAGTTTATTTGAAAAATTATTTTCCAAAACTATAATTTCGAAATTATATTTCTATAATACGTCGTAATCACTGGCAATTATGATTTTGAACTTATAATTGCGCCAAGATTTTTTAATTCATTTCGTAACTGGGAAGAAGCATTATAGGAATAAGTTAGTGTTAGTGATAAGTTTATGTGAACAATAGGCGACGCGAATGAGAAATACGCGAACAGAAAACAAGATTACATTATATGCAATATTTATGAAATATTCAAAATGTATGCAAAATTCAAAATTACCTGGATAACACATAATGCTGCTTATAAGTGGTAACATTTAATATTAATGTATGCCGCAGTACCGACTTGCTAGATTAATACTAGCACGACATTACTGTTTATACAATTGATAAATGTACTCAAATGCTAACTATACGATGATATATTTATCAGTGTTATGCTAGTTTAACATGCTGGCGTTATCCTGGCATAATGCAAGCATTTATGCGAGTTACGTGATATTAACCAGTTAAGTGTGTTTGACGACTATATCCGTCATGGAGGTGTGGCGGAATTTTGTGTCATGACGACTATATCAGTCATGCGTAAAATTTTGTTAATGCGTAAAATATATGTTCATGAATCTTCTAATAAATCAATTATCTATAATATTAGAAATTATAATTTTACAAAAAAACGTCATCAATAAAAGGTTCAATTATTTTATGAGACAATCGACCATTTCCGAACTTTTTGGACACCCTGTATATATACATGATAAATCAAGAAATTATTAATTATTATTTTATTTGTTTATTAATTATTAGTTAGCTAATTAGTTATTTTTATATATATATATGGTTGCACAATTTTATATATTATGAATACGCAATTACGCGTGCTAGCACGATGAAAGCTCCACGTTATTTTGTCGCCATATGTGCCATTTACTTGTATATGCTTCCAATAACACGCCGGGTGCAACTTGTAATCAGACAGATAAAAGTTTCACATACAAAAACATTACATCTGAATATTTCATACAGATATATGAAATCGTACTCATAGATATATTTAATAATTTTCATGTTGTTTTAACTTGATTCAGTTAGGATTATTTTCTCATTTTAGTTTTAACGGATGTAACGATTTACTTTAACTTCTAAGTAACTATTTCTTTAGTTTATTTTTATATATAGAGTTTAACTCTGGAAATAATATTTCACACCAAGCCCTCGTCCCAATAATGTTGACTGGGTATTAAACAAGGAAACTTTGTGAGTTTAGCCTAGAACTTTACTTAGTTATTTCAAATATTTAATTTACATAGGCAATACATATATCAAAATCAAAATATGAGAAGATCAGTGTTTGAATGAGTCGATGCCATGGTGATTGTACTTATATTGTGCTCATATAATAACATATTTATATGCATCATTGATTTTTTTATTATTGACCAATATTTGTCTATATGTATTTGAATAATAATTGTATTATGTGCATCCGCATTTATTTATGTTTATTTCGAAAATATCTTCAGTCAGTTAATAGCGCAATTACAAGTATAAGATTGCACCATATCATGACACAATTAAAATACAATAAATTTAATTTATTGTCAACGCTTTTCTATCTGGTGTTATTTTCTCGAGGTGAAAATCTTCTAAAAGATCCCAAAGAGCCCGTACTTTTCGGCGTGTGGGATTTGAATCCACTAAAAACACCTCCCTTTTCTCCAAGCGACCTGCTGTGTCTTACCGCGGAAGCGCCGTTAGGTATAACTTCGCGAGAAGAGGCCTTAGTTGTAGCTCCTCCTCATTTAATGTTCACTCTTTCTAATTTAGAATTGTCCTTCTTTTTTTCTCAAGTTGTCGTAGCTTGGTTAAAATCTGCGATGCGAATGTGTCCACCGCATTCCACGAACTCACGGAAGACAACATGCGTCCAACGATGTTCTCCGGGGTCGGATGCTCCCCAAGCAAATCCCAAAGTCATTCACGCTCTCCGAGAAAGCGTGGGTCACGAAAGAACACGTGTTCCACGTCCTTCGCAATTGTCTCACATGCCGAGAAAACTGATGTATCCTCCAGTGCAAACCTATGGAAATATGCTTGGAAGGATTCGTGCCCAATTAGGAACTGGGTGAGGTAAAAGTTCACTTCTCCATGGTCAGTTCACCTACGGTTCTAGAAGCGGTATGAGATGAGAAGTCCATCGCCATTTTTCCGATTGACTCCATCGCTGTTGCCACTCTGTCATAGTCATCTACCTCTCCGTCTCACGGTTCTCCGAACTGTTACATCTAAACAGCGTCTGTCGCTCTTTAGCCAAGGTATCAATTGGCGGTATTCCTTCTATCATACAAACTGCATTGTCGGATATAGTGCGGAATGCGTAGCGACTCGCAGTGCACTCAGCCAATGGTCCAAAAACATCCTGCATCTATTGATTTCCCTCCTCATAGCATCAGCTCAGACTGGGGCTCCGTAGAGTATGATTGATTTCGTCACCCCAGCGAGTAACATCTTGCGGCTTTGTCGAGGTCTTCCCATTTTCGACATTAACGGTGAAATAGCGGCGTTCACATTGCTGACACATTTCAGATGTTCCTTGAAGTAGTTTTGTGTCGATTGAACTTGATGTATGGTTGTGAGGTAATTTCACATTCACCGACCATGAGGGTGACAGTCTGCTTTATCTTTCTGCTTGAGATTAGGATCGCCTATGTCTTGTGTTCAACTAGCTGTAAGCCCACGGATGTCAGCCAACGTAGGACAGTGTTTACGGTTTCGTTACAGATCTGGATAATCTCTTTCTTGAATTTGTCAACTACAATTATCGCAATGTCATCCGCAAAACCTATCACTTTTGCTTCTTCGGATATCTGTAATCTCAGAACGCTGCCATACGTAATGTTCCATAATAATCGTCCCAGTAGCGAATCTTGGGGAACGCCACCTGATGTTGTACTCCTTCGGACCATCATTGATATTATATATCAGACTTCTGCAACTCGGGTAATCAGCCACAATCCTTCTGATGTATGTAAGCACGTCCAGCTTATGTAGAGTATTGTGAATGCAAATCCATGCAGAATTAAATGCATTCTTGATGTTTAGAGTCACGACTGCACAATACTTGCACATACCTGATATATATACCAGGTATGTAAATATGAAACCGGAACTTTTGTATATAAAATACATGTTTATTGTATGAAAATGATAAAAAAATATTTTATTCGAAGTTATGCCCATCGCTAGCTATACATTATTCCCACCTGTTTGACAATTAGTGGATGCCACGCTAAAAAAACTGTTGCTCTTTTGAGGCAAACCAGCCATCGAGCCATTTTCGTACATTTCCATAAGAAGTAAAGCGCTGCTCAGCAAGTGTGTGTCCCATCGATGCAAATAAGTAGTAATCCGACTGAGCCAAGTCTGGTGAATAAGCCGCATGCGAAAGTATTTCCCAACTAAACGTCTCAATAGTTTCCTTGATCGGTTTTGCTATGTGTGATAGTGTATTATCATGAAGCAAAATCACTTTGTGTTGCTTCTTTTGATATTCTGGTCGTTTTTCACGCAAAGCTTGATTCAAATCTATCATTTGTTGTCGCCAGGTTTGAGAAGCTCATAATAGATCACACCTTCTAATTCCACCAAACACAGAGCATTGTCTTCCGTCCATGGGGATTTGGCCTTGCAGTCGATGTCGATGGTCAGTCACAATTCGACGGAGAAATTACTTTCTTTTGTACCTGGCAAACAGCATTTCTCAAGTGGTTTTTCGGGTTTCCTGCTGTCTTTCATTCAGTTCATGTGGAACCGAATTTCCCATCTTTTGGATCTTTCCCATGGCTTTCAAACCTATGGAGACGACTTCTCGTGTCACATTTATTTGATCCGCGAGCTGTTGTTGTGTTTGAGCGTCATCCTCATCCATCAATGCTTGCCATTCGCTATCTTCAAACTTTTTCGGTGGTCTTCCACGTTCTTCGTTTCTCACCTCAAAATCGCCACTTTTGAATTTTTTAAACCACTCAAAGCATGCTCTTGGATTTACCAAGAGCTTGCTCACCGTAAGCTTCGACAAGCATTCGATGCGATTCTGCAGCAGTTTTCTTCAAATGGTAACAGAAAATCGACGCAGTCCGCAAATCGTAGTTTCCAGGCACAAAATTCTACATGTTCAACGCTATTACGAACTATGCTGTTGTATGAAACTTGTATTGTTATGAGTTGAAAATCTTTGACAGATGTCAAAACAAGAAAGTGGCGTCAATGACGCGATTCGACGGTAATTACATTGACAGCTAGGGCCATCTATGGGCAAATTCCGGTTTCATATTTACAGACTTGGTGTATATATGACTTAGTTACAGTAACTATATTCTTTAGTTATTATCACTAAACATAACTTATAAACTATTCTCTTAACTGAAAAATGTTTAGAACTGTTCTTTTAACTGAAAAATTATTTTAGTAATCGTTGGAACTAAATTTGTAGTTCCTGTTACCATAGTTTTTTCTGGGTGTATACATTGAAAAATGTTTCGTTTGCCAAATTAAGAGCCACTCTAGTGTGACCTAGATAAATATCTATTCGATTCAAATCAATATTTTATTCGATGTATATATATATATTTTATTTATTTATTTTTATTTCATTTAAATTAATAATTTAAGTTCATATACAAATAAAATTTATGTACAAGTTATACTCGTTGCAAATATTTAATGAATAAAATAGTCTTCTGGCTCAAGTAGGTATCACCATTGGCTGATTACCCTGTGAAAAAAGAAATAGAAAGTCGTTTAAATATAAATTTGTTCTATTTCTTTGAATTAACTTTTCTAATTTCCTGAGAGAAATAGAAGTACAATGGGTAAGAAATAGAATTTTTAAATTTTGAATTCCTTTCTACTGAGTTTCGAGAATACACCTTTTAACCTAATGAATGAGTTACTTAAAAAAAATATGCAGAAATTAAAAATTAAAAAATTGTATTTCCATTTCTCTCAGGATATTATAAAAGTTAATTCAAAGAATTATAAAAAAATTAAATTTAAATCACAGTCAATTTCTTTTTGTTTACAGGGACCTGATAGTACTTCGAATTTTATGAAATTCAGATAGAAATTCGAGGCATAGTTGTACAAATATGGCACCAAGGTTTATCCTCGCATGACTATAGTTTTACAGACACTGGATTGCTGCATCAAAACGCTTAATTATTACAGCTTATTTAAAAACGAAGAAAAGAATTTTTAAATCAGTGAGTGAAAATAAAATTGGATTAGTGTATACATTGGATTTGCAATTTAAAGGATGTGATAATCTCGGTTTCGAAGTTCACAAAATTTCAATTTTCACGTCAAAACTTTGGAAAAAAGTTTCAACTAGACCTGCACTTGACTTCAACTTTCTAACTTCAATAGCTTTCACTTACATCGAGAAAATATTGTAACGTTACTATAATACTGACTGACTCTTACTTCTAAAAGATTTCGTGAAAATAAATAAGTATCTGTTTTTACACAAGAAATAAAATGATTATTAAACATAATAAAATATTTTTATTATGTCAGTCCAATTAGTCATGGTCAATCCGAATCAGACTAGGTTTTTCACTATGTCTCACCAGCCCTGAGCAATCTAATCATAAACAAAATCTAGCTCTGACACAGTTGAACGAGCTATGATAATATGGATATTTAAAAAATACTTTTACTATAATTTAATGTTAACTATACTAATGTTATTTTAACTAAATAATACAGTTGTCAGAAAAGTAACAATACATTATAGTTGACATGGTCACTGAATTATTTTTATAGTTACCACAAGTAGTACCATAATCATAACTAATTAATGTAGTTACAATAATTATAAATTCAGTTGAACAACTTTCTCAACTAAATTTTCTAGTCAGTTTAACTATATTTGTTGGTTATTATAACTATAAATTATAAATACAATCACTTTAGTTAAATTAAATAGTTTACTGCACTGAGAAATACAGATAAATTTAACTAAAGTTGTTATGATGAAAGTTATAACTCTTTGCTTCCAGAAAGCAAATTACTGCCATGGAATTAATACTATATTTGTGTTCTGATTGCTTAGTGAGTATCTGCTTAAGCTGCAAAATGAAACATGAGTTTTGAGCAGTTTAGGCTTTCAGCTACTCGTCTTTAGGCCTTGCCCGTAGGCAGGGGTTTATTCTACAAAACAATCATTTAATATTAAATAGACTATCTTTTAATAGACTCCTTTTCAGATAACACGAATAATATGTTGTTAAGAAAATTTAATTAAACCACAAGACAGTAATATTCTAATAATACGAATAATATATATTATGCATTACGAATAATGTACATATTAATTACAGAATTCTTTTCTGTTGTTCTTCATCGGATTCGTTTAATATTTAGAAAAGTTTTTTGTAATGTATGGATTTCTATATTTATGAGTCAGACGTACCACAATCTTAATATAACTTACAAGTAATTTGCACATTATGCTAATAATTAAATTCTATACATTATAAAAAACGTTTTAAATTCTTGTAATAATGTTATTTATAATTTGTTAATTAAATAATGTCCTTTTATCATGGATATATGCAAGTATACTTTTACATTTATTAAAAATATATGATGTGTGAAAGGATATTGTTCTTATATTAACCCTGATAATCAGTGTTGAAAACTTCATACAAACTTTACTAAAATATTAACAAAATGTTTGCATGACGTTTACGTAAAAAGTTTATATAAATCTATGACTGTTTTTGATTAAAAGTTCACATAAACAGTATATATAATTTTTTTTATTAATTATAGTTATGCTTTGTTAAATTTATTTTCCACACTTTTCAGCGAGCCATTGTAGTTCAGGGCACCTAGCCACAAGAGCCTTTGTACCCTATTAGGGTATAGGCCTAACAGAAATTGAAAAGGTATTTTGCAGTGTAACAGAAATTGATAATTTGTTTCATGCTACATTAGTTAATATCTTCCTGTTTAATTTAGGTAAAACCCAGCCATTTGGTTCTCTATTCTATCAGTACTGGATACTCACATAGGAAATATAGGGAAAATTCCTCCCTATCCTTGTCATATCTTTCACATAGGGGTGACACGCTATTCCCAACAAAGTGACTATATTTATTTAGGTTGCCATGTCCAGTCAGGATTGCTGTGGTTAACCTAATGCCGCTTCTGCTCACGGAAAGGTGGGTTGCCTTGGTCCTATGTAATCTCCCATTAGGGTTTTTGTCATATTGCATCCTATACTCGTAAGCGACTCATTTATTTGCTGGGTCATGTCATATTTCTCCAACAAGCTTAGCCCTTCCCAGAAGGGCATGCCTACTAATTGGGTCATATAGTTGACTTTCCTGGTGCCCTTGTTCGCCAGTTGGACCGCTCGCTCATTATCTTTCCATCCGGAATGTCCCTGTGTCCACATTAGGTTGAGCTTGTTATCCCTAGCCAGGTTGTTTAGTATCACTTTTGTGTTTCTGACTATGCCGAATTTACAGACGGTCGTTCGAGCGTCTTCAGGGTGGCCTAACTGTCTGAACAGAGCTTTGTTTAATTGAAAAAATAAACAATTTATATTATAAATGTATATAAGAAATATTATAATGGGTGTTTAAAGTTAGAAAATACATATGAATTTTTATTTGTTAATAGAAATTTATATATTAACAAATAGATTTTGTTAATTTTGTTTGTTAATTTGTTTGTCTATTTCTTAATGTCTTTTTTTATCACAAATAATGGAGTGAATTAGGGAAACTTCAATACAAATCAGTTTTCTTATAACTCTTTTGTGTCATTCTTCTATAAGATATCAACGCAAAAACTTTTCATTTCGTTTTTTAACGCGATGAAAAGTCTTTCTTGATATTCATAATGTATATTTCCATGATTTCCATGAAAATGAGAATTAGTTAATAAATGATTTACCACTTGTCTTTTAAACAAAACATTGAAAAACAGGCTCTTTAGTGTTATTAAGTGTATTCAAGTTTATTAAAATAATATTATTTATTTAAGGTGATTCTTCAATCCAACTCCAATTTCAGATGGCCCTCACTAGAAACGTATTTTTACGTATAACTTTTACCCGAGTTAATATTTGTATGAAATAAATTTCATTTGATGCTTTAATATATTTGAAACATTATAAACCAAGTTTGAAGTAAATTCTTAATTATAATAATTCACAGCAATTAAAAAATTAAAAAGTTTTACTTTCCTAATTAGAGTTATTATTTGATATATTTCGTGTACAGTGAAGCACAATTTATTCTTTTATTCATAGAATTCAAGCTTAACATAATAACTTAGTTTCTATTGCATTTTTAATTATTTTCACTCTTGACAGAATTCTAGCATTATGACATTTTACCAAAAAATCGTGATATTGTACTGTGCGTTATTTTTTAAATATTAATAAAAATAGTTTATCATTGAACAGCTCACTCTATTAAAATGTCTCTATTTAATAAATGTATTCTCAAAGAATATTTTACTCAGCAAGGTTTTCTCACAATTTTCTCAAAAACAATTTTTGCAATAGCGACAAGTTGTTGGACGGACAATTTCTTGAAATGTTGACAAAAATATTCCATGAAAAAATTAATATAAATAATTTTGATTAATTAGTAGTGTTACAATAATTAACTTTTTTGCAAATACTCAATACAAAAAATAATTTTTGGTAAAGTTGTCATTTACATAATGTACAATTAACAATTTTTTAAATCTATAGAAATTTGTACACAATCCTCAAAAACACAATGTGACATTTTGTTGAAAAGCATTCACACATTCGTTTCAAGCTCGTCATGTCTTTTACTAAACGCGCTGCGCAAAAGTTTCTCGAGTAAATGTACATTGTGCAAAAAGTTTGTTGAGTAAATGTACGTGGTGTAAGACATTTTTTGTGCAAATATACATTATGCAGAAAGTCTGTTAAGCAAGTGTCACGTTGAGTAAAATGTCGCTATGTTCAAAAAATAAGTTTACAAATTCTTTTGGTATCATAATTATGTCATTGATTAAATTTAAATAAACTACTTTTATGAATGCAATGGTAGAAATATATATGAAATATATATTGTTATGTTCACAAACCACCATGTATTAATTAAATCCAAAACTAACAAAATGTAAGATTTATTTCAAATAATTTCATTTTGCAAATTATTTCATATCTCCTCATAAAGAAATCAATTTCAAGTGTATAGTTGAACTTCATCATTTTTGAAAAAGACATGATGTAAATTATTTAGGTTCTACGCTTCTATATATGGGGCATTCCATATATTGTTTACAATCATGGTGTAATAATTATGTTATATTTTTGTTTGTTATTCTTTACTGCAAAAAAATAGATACAGGTTTTGCAAATTGCAAAATGCAAATAAAACGTACCACTATTAATTGTATTCAATTGCGATAGCAGTTTTAATCGGTTACAACAAATTGAACGTACAACTGAATTTCAGATTTGACTCTAGTCAGATAAAGTATTTTCAGTTGGTTATAACAAATGGAACGTGGATGGATGAATTACTTATTTTATTACAGAAATATATACAATTAAATTGTATACTTGATAATTATTATAATATATTTGAATATAAAATTATCAATTTGTTAAAATGTTTCTTCTTCACGACATGCTTTTGATCTGTTTGATTATTTATAAATGAAGAAATGTCATTTTTAATACTGTTATTATTATTAAAACTATTTCAAAATATTATTAATCTGCTATGTGCAATTGAAAAGTGTCACACTTTATTGGTAATACTGCAGTAGAGTAAAAAACACAATTTAAACTTCAATTACACGATTAAAAATTGAATTGTCACCAATTGTTTTTCATTTACTGGGAAGTTATACCGAGCACTTTGAAAATAGGAAGGACGTATTCTACAATTGGAATATGTCAAATTTTATCCTTTTCGGATTGTGTCATGTAGTATAACAAAATCGTTACGCCGACCAAATTTAACTATATTGGAAAAAATCCTACATTTATTTCTCATTTGCAGAAAGTGAAAAGTTTTCCATTTCAAAAAATGCAACAACAAATCAAACGAAGTCTGCAGTGACATAAGCGTGCAAACGTATTAAAAAAGATTTTATTATAATTGATTTAAATAAAATATTTCGAACAAAATAATTATTTTGTTTACATAAAATGATTTTATACTTTTAATTATCATTAAATTTTGTTTATTAATTTTCATAGAGATGAAACATGAAATCATTGAATAACTGTATCACGTAAAATAATATTCGTTGAAATTGTGAACACACGTTTCCAAAATTGCCAGAACTGGAATGCCCCGTATAAATGTTAATTGATGTACTGCAGCAACATTATTGTATGTTGATGTCGTCAATCCTTATTTGTTTGTAGGATTCTATAGGGATGCATACATTTTATCATCTTATAGATGAAATGATAAACCACCTTGGCGCTTCCAGAGCCGTAGAAATCAAAGTAGATGAGTAAATTCAAAAAAGAGGATCCAGGAATCCTGTTCAAAAGAGATGAATACTTTTATGCTTTTCGTACTTTTATTTTGTATAAACTTTTCAAACGATTTTGCTGATTTGACAAAATTCTTCCGTAAATTGACCAAAATTACTTAGTTGATTGAAGAAAATATTTATTTCTCAGTGTAAAAAATAATATTTATTTTTATATAGAATAGAATTTAATTTTGACGTTAGAAAAATCATCATCGATTTACAGAAAGTAGCTGGAAATATCGTAGGTGATAAAACCATTCAATTAGCCGAAAAGAGAGGTGGAAAAAGACTTTTCCGGAGAGCCGTTACTAGTGTGGTTTCATTTAAGAAAAGCAGAGAAGCTGAGTCTGTAAAGGATAAGAAAAACGATAAAGTCGTAATAGGAAAAGACGTACTTTCACAGAAAAAAAAGTTTCATTTTTGTAATTATATATTCTCCAATTTCAATGAACATATTTGTCATTGAAATGCTGCCTTTACTATGTCTCTAGATAAAAGAAAGGCATACTCTATATGAGTAAACAAATTTCTCTTTTCTTGCCAACGTGTTACTAATTTAAACAAATTCATCTTGCAATGTCAATGTTCCTTTTCATCACGGATGATAAAAAAAAACTTTATAACAAATCCGTAAAAAATTGTTAAAAATAATTTATATATTTAATTGTTAATTAAAAAATATGGTTACTTATTATTTATTATTTATTTGTTAAACTGCATTAAGATGTTTAAACATATTCTAAATAGTTTGTTATATCCTGTAAAATATAAATTAATTTTTCATAAAGGTTTGAAATCATCCAAATTATTGTATTGTATATATTAAATTTTTTACAATTTTGTATAAACCTGAGTATGAAGTACTTATTCTTTTTGTAATACCACAAAGTTGTGAAAACTAACATATTTCATGCTTGCTTTCGATTATAATTTCTGTATAATTTCCGTTTGAAAAATCCATAATGGAACGAGGACAATTAGAAGCTTACAAAGATGACATAACTGAGAAATGAACGATTTTCAAACAGAGACTGAACAGCTGCAAAAGATGAAAATCCCTTGCAGCATAATTGATATAGCTGTTAAGATTGCTAATATTTCAGCTGCTTTTCATTTGAAATATTGTCGATTCATTGATAAACCCACCTTTCCATTCATTATAGAAATTATCAGTTTCATGAAAATATGTTGACAGATAAGCCATGGTTGACAAATTACAAAAATGTCTTTTGAAAAGAGTTTATTCTGTTGTATATTAGTCAATGTTATTTTCCAACATAACTATGAAAATTATTTGAAAAACTCTGAAAACTATAAAACACTCGGACATATTATCAAATCTTAGAATATTTAAGAAAACTAAAAAATATGAAAACATCTCAGTTGTAATAGTACTCTAATACAATTTAACTTTTTAAACATTTTTAATAATTAATCATAAGTACATTATAAAATTGTTTTATATCAGTTATATAATTTTATGACTTTTTATAAATCTATTAGCACTTGTTATTATATCTGCAGTAACTTTTTAAACAGATAATTCCATTTTTTTTTTCAACATTTCAATTTAAAATTATTTCAAATGATGGAAATACTACAAAATTATGTATAATACTTTTTACTATAATTTTCCATCTAAAAGTCGAAATATATATATATAGATTGTATAAGAATGTCTAAATTGTTACAATTTTAATATTTAATAATTAAATCTTTTTCAAACTTGATTTTCTGTTGCAGTTTTATAAACTACTTACAAGCAATATAATAGCGAATTCTACACTAAACACCAGGCGATTAACAGTTTTCGCGCCGACGAATAAGGCTTTCGAGAGGTATAATGAATCCGTCGATAACGTGGTGCTTTATCACTTATGTAAGTATATATTTGTCATAATAAATTTTACGCCTTCCCATTTATTTGTTAATTTATTTTCTTAATCTAGCAATATTTTGAATAAGCAACTTTTCTTAAAATAAATTTGACCAGCATTTCTTTATATATATATATATGTATCAAAGTTTTATTACAAATATACCAAAATATTACAATTATCTTGTACACTTAAATTAAAATACTTTACGGTGAAATTATTATATTATCATGATTTGCTAATTAAATCAGCATCAGACGTTTTACATGATCTACTTTATTCTTCGACACTTTTACGAAACCTAAATGTTCCAGATCCGCTACTGCTTGAGTGAAACGTGCGCTGCAAGAAATTATTAAACATCATAACATAATTTTAAAAATATGTTTAAAAATACATTACTCAGAGTTGTTTGGTCAAGATGGAACCATATGCTTCAGACTTATTTGATAAACGATATACTGCACATATTATGCTTACTGCATCATTGTGCGCAGCTTTTCGGCAAATAGCACAAACAGTTTTTAGGCCAAATAGCTCAGAGTTTACTTTACGAATTGAAGAAATTACCGTAATTTAGGATTGACGTCTCGTTGTTCCTCACCATCTTCGGTTGGATTAATCACCGTTAAGAAGGACTGTTAATAATAAAATATTCGCTTATTTCTGTGTTAATAATTTTTGTATGAATTATCTTATTTTTCAACAATTTATATTAATAATTAATATTAACAAATAAAAAGATACTTTTTATAAAGAGAATAGAAATATAAAATTGTTACCTGTAGCCAGTCGTACATGTTGATTAATTTCGTATGTTCCGTATGAAGTTTATAAATTATACATATATCCAACATCGTTGGCAAAATTATATTATCATCCTTGATTTGGCAGCAGGCACACTTAATTATTTGAATAAAATTTTATTACATTTAAAGCATATTTTATTTTATATTGCACACATTGTGCTAGGCGAACCCAAGGAAATTTCTCTGAATCTCCATTAAATACATTTAATAATACTATATTATTATTATTTATTTATATATATATTATATAATAAAAATAAAATAATAAAAACCTAAACAAACTCTAACGAATCGTTGTGATTGGAGGTGATGATATTTGTTAATATAATCATGGTCATGAGGTTTGTTTAGAAGAGCAAAATATACACGTCTCTCTGACATGTCAAATCTTTCATATTTGACATGTATACAGAAATGGGGGGCTGCAATATTTTGCGACTGATTTGTATTTTGTTGTGAGAACGATCGCCTACCACCCTCGGCGGGTGGCGCAGTCGTTTTTATCGCTAAATCTGCTTTCACTCCTGTTGCAGAAAGTGAGACAGGGTGACTGCAGATCATGTGAATAAGTTAAATAAAATACACTTAATAATAATAATAGATAAT
>JABFPR010000007.1:0-30172 GCA_022817345.1 Neoscelio sp. ZL-2020
GTATTCATCATTGTGCTATTTTCGATGCTCTCGTTAAGAATGACTTCACTCGTGACTTTTGACAAACATCACTAATCTTAAAGAAACTGTTATTCATATGTTACGTTCATTCGTAACAGAAGAATAGGTCATCGTCGTAAGTATAGCTGAAAAAGTATGATAGTATTATGATTACATTGTTGTATTTATTACCGGAATTGTTTAAAACAGAATGTCGAAAATAAGTTATTTTCTACCTGTTAGTTTTATAACTGTCTCCACACAATATTAATGCTGTATTTTCGTTTGAATCTACTAAGCAATATCCATTGGGTTTGAAAACTGTATAACTCTTTGCAATGAATACATTGCCTCGTTTTGTCAGTTCCCAACTTTTTTCACTCACACTATAGCTGTGTTTTAAACAATCTTTGTTTATGAATGTACCATAACCTGAAATATAAATAAAGATATAATAATATTACAAAATTTTTTTTTTTTTAATTGATTCAGCATTTCCATTCCACATTTACATGCACAACACACATTATCAAGCAGTGCTCACTTATGTAGTTTCGTTTGCACGAAGGAAGAAAGAGGTGCAAAACTGTAAAACTTACACACCATGATTGAAGTAATAAATTCAGTTTGAAATCAAAAATTTAATAAATAAATAAATAAATTATTAAATATGCAACTATAAATTTACAATACTCATATTAAAAGTAATAATAGTTAATAAATGTATCATATTGAAATTATCTTTTATTATAATACGATAATTAAATATGTAGCTTACAAATTATTTTGAAAATCCATAATATTTATGAGGGTTGCCTTTTACATTTCAGGAATGGACGATCCTGTTGCTGCCATCTGACAACCGACGTCCCTATCGTAAATTTCGACTTTTTGTCGGTGTACTTACTCAGAACATTTTGATGTACAGGCGCTATTTGTATTGTTTACAGTGACATGAAAAATTCATCTCGGCCAAAAAATGACATTACGTCGGAAACATCTCCGTACGATTATTTTTTACAACTTTCGACGTGGAATATCTCAACAACAGTGTATCGATGAACTTAATTCGACTTTTAGCGATGAATGACCATCAAAGACCATTATATATCGTTGGTATACGGAATTCAATTGTGGTCGTGGTTCGCTGAGTGACGAATTTCGTGAAGGTCGTCCAAAATTGGTTGTTCCAGAAATCATTGATACAGTGCTTGAACTGATATTGCAACATGACTGACATGACTGATCGTCATGTGACTTATCGTGAGATTGAGGCATCCTTGGGCATTAGTGGGACCAGCATACTTTGAATATCGTATGCACATTTAGCCGCCAAAAAAATTTGTTCGCGTTGGATCCCACATAATTTTACAATCTCTCAAAATATGGCTCGTGTCGATTGGTCGAAAGAAATGCTCAAAAAATACGATAGCGGTAAATCAAAACACGTCTATGACATTGTAACAGGTGACGAATCATGGATCTATGCGTATGAGTCTGAAAGTAAATAGCAATCGACTGTATGGATCTTTCAAGATGAGCCAAATCCAACTAAAGTTGTTCTCGTACGAAGCACTTCGAAGCAAATGGGCGCCAGTTTTTTCGGAAAAACTGGACATGTGGCAAATGTACTATTAGTTCAACGTCGGAAAAAAGTCTTCAATTCAAGTCTTCGGAAAAAAAAGAGAAACCAACCGGCGAAGACGCATCATCCTCCACTGGGACGATGCGAGCTCTCAAACATCGGTTCAAACAAGAGACTTCTTGTGAACTGGGAAAGTCGAATTGATGAGACATCCTCCGTACAGCCCTGATTTGGCACCCAATGAGGGTGCTTAATGATTTTTTTCATTCGCGCACATCTAAAATAAATTACGAAGTCAACGATTTTCGACGCCTGAAGTAGTGGTTGATGCGTTCAAAATGCATGTTTTGGAAGTACCTCAATCGCGATTGAAAAAGTACTTTGAAAATTGGTTCAAGCACATGCAGTAGTGTATTGATCTTCATGGAGAATATTTTGAAAAACAATAAAGCCATATACGATGATTGATTTCTTTTTTTGTACTCTTTTCCCGAAATATAAAAGGCAACCTACATAGAAATAAAACTAACGTTTATGTATATATTCAACTTTGATAATTGAATATTGAAAATGGTATTTCTGTAGTAATATTACGACACAATAAACACAATCTAGAATACTATTTTGTAGGGCTGTGCGAGAAACAGTTTTTATAGAGATGAGACGAGTCGAGAAATTTGCCAAAGTCCGAGACGAGATCTCGAAGTTGCCGAGAAATTCCGAGTATATCTACAACTGAAAAGACTAAAGAGTCCTGGGGGCCTATTCTTGACTGTTATCGTTTCAAAAATATGTTAAACTAAATATGTTGCTCGTATTTTATGAAATAATTGTATACTTTACGACAAAAACTGAGATCTCATCAAAATTCGAGATCTGAACTTCTCGTCTCCCGAGATTTCTTGTTTCGCCTCAATTATCGACTTCTCGGTTTTTCGGGATCTTGCACACCCCTACTATTTGTATACATACGATTTCCAAATCGAATCGAATATAATGTTAATTCTTGTCTATCGATACAATTTGCATTATTTATGTTTACAATTAATGTATTAATATAAGATGCATTAACTAATGTTTAGATTATTTTTGGGTATTTTGGTATACAATGTAACTTTCCGAAATAAATGCACTTTTAATCAGACAATTTTTTCAATAGGCAAGCAATGAACAATGTAAGATTGAAAGTTCTCTTTGACTGTCAAACAGTTAATGGACAAACACTGTCCAAACAGTTTGCGACATTGAGAAGTATCATTATATGCACAAACAATGAAGACAATATTGTGTTTCATCGGGATTTCGAACGTTTAATCTCGAGCAAACTCTCATCGTACATGTTCTATGGAGTGTGTGCTATTTCAGTGTTCACCGGTTAAAAGTGATTTCATCGACTCTGCTGAAATCTGTACTGCTTTGACCGTTTACATAATTTGCAATCGCACCTTAAGCGGACACTGCGATGGTAAAAATAAGTATGCGTTAAATTCACCATAGGAAGATGATACTAGTAATTATTATATGTGCTGACGAAGTGATGAAAATGGAATATAGTAGTACTCGGGAGGAGGCTCCCTTTCCGAGATAAAAAATCGTACTCACGAAAAAATTGGAATTTCTCAGAAAGCTAAGGCTAACTTTTCCTAAATATTTTTTAACGTGTATATATGCAAAGTTGCAAGATAAAATGTTGATAATTGACAAAGGATATACATTTTTGTGAATATCGTATATCGGTGTGTTTCAAAAATTGCTATAAACGTATCAGAAATTATACAAGTAAAATACTTTCAGATCTTATTACATATATATATATGTATATACAAAGATGATGCAAATATGTGTCTCTGTATATATGTTGGTACATATGTATATAAGATATGTGTATTTATATTTATTTATAATTTACTGTTTTAGCAATATTATACATTTCAATTATGAATTACTGAAAGGCATAAAATTGTGAAAAACAAATACAAATCGTTTTTATTTGTAGTATAACGTTGAAAGTGTCATCATTATGTCATATGTTTAGAAGTATTTATTTATATTATATATATTTATATTCTGTAAGTGATCAGTTTGTATTTGTGTATTGGTACAATTTTTCATTTAGATTGAACAAAGACTTATTGTATAAAAATGCCTACAAATAAAACTACTGGCTATTTTAAAGTTTAAAAACAAACAAATTTTGATTTCTATAAGGATATACCTTGAATCGTTTTATAGTGATTTTAAGGTAATTGAACTTGACAAAAATCTGTAAACTCTCTCACAGTACGAATCACGTCCATTCATAAGCTGATCGACTTGACAACCCATTAAATTTATATTTATTATTCCAGCACAAACGGATTGGTTTTTTTTTTGAGTTCATAATGATATTCCGTGAACGGAATTATATTGATTTTGAATTAACTCAATTTTCCAACAATCTGGGAACTCATTCAACGTACGAACCAATTTCATACAAAAAGGGATTGACTCAAATTTCGATTAGATTGCCATTTATTACGCCAGCACAACAGACAAATTAATTTTGTTAAATTCGTAACGACATCCCATGAACCATTTAAAAATATTTTTAAATCATACTGGCCAGATTGTTTGGAGTGACATTTATCACTCCAGCATAAACAACAAAAACATTTTTTTAATGCATACCAATATTCATACAGTCAAGCTTGCAAAAATTCAATAAACTCTTTGAAAAAACGAATCAATTTATTATATAAGTCATTAAATTCAATACCCATATCATTAATATCCCTAGCGTCTCTTATGGATAATGTCCCAACTTTTTCTGTTAATTTCTGTGTATTCTATTGATAACTGTTTATATTATTCTGTAATTTTTCTGTATTTATCCAGATAAATTTAGCTTATTACTTTGTTATTACTCAAAGAAATAAATGTCAGTTCGTTTTAATATAAATTGGGCAGTATACCTGCGATTGTGTGAAGAGTGACCGTACTTGAATAAGCGACTTTGAATGCATGTGTAATAATTTATATATAAAATTATTTGTCTACATGTTATATATAAATATAAATATACAGAGTGATCGAAATATTAAGAACATATATTTAATATTGTCAAGAGATCTATTCAATTAAGCTAAAATTAAGCAAACTCGTGGCCCCTTGTGGGTGAGGCGGGGGTTCCCAACATTTTTGGATTTTGTGTTGACTAATAATAAACTCTAATTCGGATCAGTTTTTAAAAATATCGTAAGTTAAAAGTTACGAAAAACAAGAAGTTGAAAATAGAATGAATGAATGCTCATAACTTTGGGATTAATAATTTTACAGAAAAAGTGTCATTAATATAACACTTTCTTAATTTTGAATAGAGAACAGGGATTTTGTTATAAGTTGAGATCGATATCTTTGTTGATTGTGCTGGAGTAATTAATATATATTAAACTAATTAAAATTTGAGTGGATAACTTTATTTTCATAATTGTTTAGTTTTTCGAAAAACTTTACTACACTTTGGCAAATTTAATTAATTCGAAATCAAAATAAAATGGTTCAGAGGATATCTTTATGAATTTCAATAAATAAATTTCTTTTTTGTGTCGAAGTAATAAATATAAATCTCATGGTTTTTGTGTCTATCGTCATGCGTATGGAACTGATTCGTAATTTTAGAGAAATTACTGAAATTTGAAAAGCTGACTTAATTAAATATCACTCATTACTTAATAATTAATTATTACAGTGGTTTTGTTGATTTTTAATATGTTTTACGGGATTGTGCCGCTTGATTCAAATCTAGCATAACCACACTTTTTCATTTATGGCTGGATTAATAAATTTAATTTTTGCGTAATAAATTAGTACTAAATATTTATAGACTTTTTAATCATTTGTGCTGTAATGGTTGAGCGACCGTCGCATAAATAAATATTTAGGAACCTTCTTGTCAATCATGGGAATTACAAAGATGTATTTAGTGGAATATAGTAGATGGTATCTTGCAACATTGTATGCATGAAACAGCGAGCTTGCGAAGCAGCCAAAATTACACCGTATTAATCTATCACTACTCAAAATCGGGTCAGTTTAGTTAAGTAGGGGAGTTTAAAGGATGTGGCGCCAAACACGACAATTACATAGTATTAGATACTGAGGATACCGAAATGACTGTTTGCCAAATATATATAATATACGTGTAGGCATTATAAATACTATATTAATAACTATAATGTCCGCGAATATTTTCAAGGTCATTTAGGTCAGACCGCTAGTTAAATACATTTTTTCTTTGTATTATGCATCAAGACTTGGGGTTACAATGTGATTTGAAAAAGTAAAGACAAAGTAACGAGTCGTTACTTGTGAATAACGGCAATGCGTAATGTTTTACGATCATGTAACGGTATCTCGTTACGTTTAACTGCGTATCGCGCAGAACTCTGCAATAAATAATGTAGAAGAAAGGTATAACATTTGATCAAGAGTATTTTGTTCTGCACGGGCTAAAATGCTTTTATATGCATGGTATAACGCAGTAATTCAACTAGTGAAAAGTTATAATATCGGTGTTCTAAAATTCATGTTATTATATATTACCTGTGTAATTTGAAGATGTCTTTAAACTGTTCTTAATTTTTCCATTTTCAAGGTCGGATTTTATTTTATCGCATGCTTCCAATTGAGATTGGTTTTGATCATGGCAGCATTTGCTAATGCATGGATTATGTAGACAATAATTTACGTCCTTGCACACTCGAATTACACTCATTTTTTCGTGTTGCATTACATCATCGATACATAGATTTTGTCCACCATAATTTTGGTTAATAATACCCTCGAAACCTGATATGTTTACCTAAACATTTGTAAATTTCTTTTGTTAGTTTAAATTGAAGTAAATTTATATACTGTTTTATAAAAACGTTGAAATTCAGTCGAATTCTATTGAACTGTTAGTAAAAACAAATCATTTTTCAGTAAAATATAACAAAATTATAAATTAAAAAATGTCTTATTTATCCACCAGTAATATAGCAGAAAATGTGTATGAATGTCACTTGTATCGCACGTGCTGCTAATTATACCTATGGTATTGTATAGTTATTGTGGAGGGTGGGGGCAGCACAATCGCAATTGTGAATATCCCACACTCGCCTTGGGCTCGTACGGCAACATTCACATTCGCCGAGAAACGGCAAGTTCCACCCTTGTTGCACACGATATTTTTCTTAACAAGTGTAAGGACGATACTGTTTTTCATGCCTATCCAGCAGAAAAGTAAACTTTCGCTCCCGCTACGTCACTGATTTTACTCCCGAGGGAAGAAACGTAGTGACGTAGCGGAAGACAAAGTTTACTTTTCTATACTCGTCTGAAATTAGCTACGTTTGTCGTCGCCGAACAGGCGTGAAAAACGGTAATTTCCGTGCACCTGTTACGAAAATATTGTTTTTACATTTTATTACAGCAGTTTTCTTAACAGAGTAATTGATATTATGATGCCCGATGGCCAAGAAACAATTACTTTCAATTTATTTAAACGTAAAAATGGTAAGAAAAATACGTTACAAGAGTTCCATTTAAAATTTGAAAATTATAAACAGCTTACCCCACCCCGATCGAACGATCACAGGGACAAATTATTTATAATAAATAAAAAAATGTTTTAGGGATATTCTCGTTAGGGAATTCAGAAGGAGGACACGAGGTATCTGAATATTCACAGCGTTAGAGAGATCAGTAAAAAATATGTAACTTTTACTCACGACAATTTTTTAATTTTATGCACATTTTTCGAGAAATTTCAGGTGATACATTAATACGAGTCATCTTGTATGTATATATAAATATATAGCTAATTTTTGTGCGCTTTGGCACTTTTGATAGGATATACAAGTGAATACAGAATTGTTTAAACTTAATTTTAAAAATTAATAAATTTTACTGTACAGATATAAAATATTAATTGCAAAGAAAAATCTGTAACTACTGTCTATTTGTTTAAAAATGGATGAAATTTTGTGAAAAAATAGTAACATTATTAAAGAGCTAGCAGCTTTGTGAAAATTGTGTTAAAATTAGTCTAGAGCAGCAAAAAGTAGGATATTTCCAGAAAATTTCTGTTTGAATAAACTAATGAATGTCTATTTCTGTTTTTTTTTTCATTTTATTTTATAGTGTGTACCCTCCTCTAATTATGGTATATTAAAAAGTTTATGTAAAAAGTTTATTTTTGACAAAGATATATGGGTCAAAGTCCAGCGTGTCCCGTCGTGCAAGCCCTGATGTTACCCAAACTACCTTGGAAACGATTGCACCGATTTCTTTGACATTTTCCCTGATTATTAATCATAACTATACACAAAGCGTAAGGGGAGCTCTCATATTTATGCATTAGTTTTCATTTTAGAGACAAAATAATATAACGTTTTTATGATAAAAATGTAAAATTCCAACAATTTACAATTTTGGTTTACTGTAGAATTTTGAAAATCAGATTCAATACGCCAAAGTTATTGTAGTATACTTTAAGTACATTAAAAAATTGTTGTTTTCAGATGACTACAGCACATGCAAAAACGGGTACCATTAAGGCCTACACGACGGGCACTGCTGGTCTCGGACCTTGTAAACATTATTAAATGAAATACGACCAATAATATTCACTGATTAGTTTGTTCGTAACATGATTCCTAAAAATAGCCCATGTTTTGCTGCTTTAATCTGGCCAGGCTCTTTAAATTATAAACGTTGAGAATTGATTAGACGTATGGAAGTATTAACGAAATTATATAAAATGTATTACAAAATATGAGTAGAGTAATATTTACCTTAAATAAATTGTTACTTGTAAATTCGGTATATCTTGCATCGAAAAGATAATCAACCAAAGTTCCATTACATTGCCAGGAACTCTGGCTAAATATTATCACATGATTTCCAATAATTTTTCGAAGAGATTGCTCTGTATTCGCAATTGCCTTTTCGGCGCGAACACATTTTTTAAGATTGTAATCAAAAATGTCACCAGAAAGGCAACATTTATTGATTGCCGGTATCACCGTCAAATGTGAATCTGATTTACACGACAATGTGATCAGAATATGAGGTTTGTTTGACGAAGTTCTATATTTCGTTACGCAAGAAAACGGATCGTTAACATTATTACCATTGTATACATACATATAGTATGTGATACACTTTAGTTTTTTATGCTTTAAAGATTCCATGTCAACATCATGGTTAGTTTTAACTATTGAATTTATGCATTCGTAAGAATTATTTGTGAATGACATAATTTCATTGTCACCCGCGCAGCACTCTTTAGATAAAACACAGTTGAAAAATGTTATTCCGAGAATGATTACTGACATAAAATGCCATTTGTTATTTAGTACAACCATCGTTATAACTAAAAAATTTTACTTTTGACAAAATATCAAATATTTACTTTACTTTTAATAAGCGTACTATAGTCGCTGATTCTCGCGGTCACTAAATGCCTTTCAGCTTGTTCAGGCTCATATTTATATGAAAAGTCTATACCTATTTTAAGATTGAACGATAATTTAAACTCGTGTAGATCTATTATTAATCATTTTTAAATTATAACTAAAATAAATTGCCTGATACCAAACTTTTTTATTTTACAAAAAAATTGACAATTTATACACGTGTTGAGTAATGTTGTAGTATATATATTTATATATGGCATTCGATAAATATCACTCTTAAATATCACATGAACAACGGGGTTTTCGAAGAGAAAATGACGATTAAGGCAAGATCGGTTCATGATCCAGCCGATTAAGAAAACATTGTTTTATGATCCAATCAGTAGTTAAGGCAAGATCGATGTATCATCCGGCTGATTAAGACAAGATTTTGCCTTAAACGGAAAATATGATCCATGTTCACTTATGGATCATTGTATAACTATGGTACAAATCAATGGCTCGTACAAATAACATCTCAGAATGGCAGACAAAAATGACCATATTTCAGTGTTCGGTGGAACACAAAGTCGAAGACCGTTTAAAATTGTAAATACCTCATTTGAATAACACTATAACGAAACGCAAATAGTGTAATATTAATCTATCTATCCATAAATAACAATTATTCCCGCGCGGAATAAATAGTATGAGATTCATATGAGAAACATATGGGAAAGATATGGGAATTATATATGGGTATATTATATATATGATATGGAGGCCATAGACAGTCCCGAATTTAAACGTTCTACAATTAAACAATTGTTTTGTACTGTGATTAATTATATGTGCTGAATAAAAAGTTAGTTTAATATATACATATATGAGTAAGTATCGAGTTGCCTAAACATCAAATAACCATTTAAAATATATCTTTATACATAACGAATATAGACATAAATTTAATTGTTAGGAAAATTTACGTTTAAGAAAATTAACACTTATCAATATATATATATATTTATAACTTACAAAACTATCATATTTTTAAAAATGACCGGAATAAATGTTTATTAATTTTGGATTCTTCAATAAAAAAATAATAATCATTTATTATATCATATTTTAAAAATTCTGATAACTTTAATAGATCTAAACGAAATCCAAAATAAAAAAAATATAAACTGCTCATAACATAGAAAATTATAATTTTACAAATAAATGTCAACGATAAGTGTATCTAATTATTTAAAAGAGACTGCGAAAATAAAATATGACACATTAAAGCTGAAATGTTACATAATTTCAAATGGAAAATATTCGAAATTATTTGTTAAAAATATACCTGTAATAATTATATATACGATACCTGACAACATTTAAAAGCAAATTTAACAAAACTAGCAAATCACTCTTATGAGTCGTGTTTCCGGGTTTGATTAAATTTTACTGTTCATTGATTGCTGTATTAATTAATACATATCTTATTATTTAATAAAGCTTTTAATTAAATGATTATATCGTAGTGATATTTAATATATTATACTTTATCTTAATTTTCATTAAAACGATATATTGTTATCAGAAGAAAAAGTTGTTAACTGTTAATACAAAAATAATTGAGTTATTATTCACAATGTATTAAGTTTGTTCATAGTCTTATATAATTATGATCATCAATTTCTTAAAAATGTAATTGAATAAATTATACTAACAGATTACCAAAAATCATAGCCTACCATAAGTTAAAAATCTGTCACTAAGAAATGATAAGACATCAAACAGTAACATCCAGTTACTTACTGCATCTCAAGTTATTATTTACATACACTGTGTATTTCGATACGACTTACTGTTTTTTAGTTTCAGATCACGCGGTCATGCTGTTTTTAATTGTTAATTTTATTATTCAGCAAAGCAGAATATTTTTAATTATTTGTATAAAAGTTAAACGCTTTATATATAAATGGATCTACCGAAAGATATCGTATTTCAGTGTTCGTTAAAACACAAAGTCGGAGAACGTATAAAAGTGTAAGTAACAAATTTGAATAACATTGTAACCAAACGAGAAAAGTGGAATATTAATCTATCCATCTGTATATTTATTTATAATAAATAGTCCCGCGTGGATAAAATATTATAAGATTCAAATGGGAATCATGTGGGATAGATATGGGAAACAGTGTGGGAAAGGTATGGCAACAATATGAGCCATACCTGTCATAGTATGGGTGATTTCTGCGATATTGCCTCGAGACATACCTATGTATGGAAATTTCCGATGTGACTTAAGAAAAAGTTTTTATTTATAAAATTTAATAATAATTTTTATTAATAAAGTTTGTTCTAATCGTCGGAATTACCTATAAATATTTATGATTTGGCGGCCATAAACGGAATGGAATTTAACATTTCTTAAATTAAATGACAATTTTATATTGTGATTCATTGTACGTGCTGTTTATTACTTAAAGAAATTTATTTTCTAATCTTAGCTCCGAATTTATTTTACTATATACATGTATGGGCAAGTAACCAATAAACACATATATTTATACACAATGAATATTTACGTGTATTTAGTGGTTGTGAAAATTTACGTTCAAAATACTTGGCACTTACTCATTGATATATACACAAAGTTTATTACAATTAAGTTGCTCCCGTGGACACCCTTATGGGTTGGGTGGTGGTAAATTCAGAATCTTAAATAGAAGCTCCTCAAATTTTATACGTTTTTCAATTCTTTGTTGAAAAATAATAAATTTTGATTAAAGGCATTTTTTAAAAATATTTATATTTCAAAAATTATAAACAAATCCAAATTTGTAATTACAATAAAAAAACACTTGTAACGATGGGAATAATAATTTTAGAAAGAAAATGTCACGAATAAAACTTAATAAATATTTCTGAATTGAGAAAATAATATTGCATAACTTCGCCCAATCAACCACCTGTCTCGGCGGGGTAATTGTTAAATTTCAAATGCTAATATAATAATTTTCTTGAATTCTTACATTCTCTGTTATTATATAATAAACATTTATTCATGACATTTTTTCTGGAAAATTATTATTCCTAACGTTATGAGCCCTTTTTCTATTGTATTTTTAACTTTTCGAATTGATACTATGGTTTAAAATTATCATAGTTTAAACAGAATCTAAAAATTGTAAATTAGAATCTAAGAATTTAAATATTTATGTTACTGAAGTTACGCTGTGCTCCACTCGCAAAGGGGGCAGGGTTAACTTAATTTTAGACAGTTGAAATGCCCTCTCGAAACTATAAATTTTTGGATTTCAACCTTTTTATCGTACGATACTTATTTCTCTAGATATTTCGTTCTCTCATGTTAAATGGTACATCCTATATATGTCCAAAAATTCCAAATTGGTCGATTGTCACTCAAAAGTAGCATTCAAATACAACATTTTAATGGTAAAGAGTTAAATAGTTTCGAGGGGGCTATTGTATCATAACGAAAGTAAGTCACTTCCTGCACCACTTATGTGCTCGACAGAGGGTAACTTCAAAATCATCCCTGTAAATGTAGAATTTCTTTAAATTTATAGATTCTTTAATAAACAATAATAAACATGTATTGAAATCATATTTTTAAATTATGGTGACGTTAGTAGGATCATGAGAAAAAAATATTAATAATAAAATTATAAACTGCTCGTAACATAGGAAATTATAATTTGACTACATAAACTCATCAGTAAGAGTTTCTTATTATATAATATAGTAGCCAAAAATGTTTAGTAACGTCTAACGACATCCTTCTGTGTGTAGCAGGGGGCATCTTTAAAACTTCATGCGGAATGACACCAATTAAAAGATAATGCACATGTATTCATAGCATCTTCTCGTAAAATTATTATTTCCAAAGTTATCGATCAGCAGTTTATAATTATACTTTTAACTTTTTGATTTGTGCATAACTTTTAAAATTATTATAATTTGTAAAAATTACTGAAGTAAAAGTTCATTATATATCTACGATGAAAACAATAATAGAAAAAATGTCTGATTTCCATTTATGATTCTGAATTTACCTCCGGCCACACTCCGCAGGGGGGCAGCAGGCGACTGAATTTGTTGACCCATAATTAATTATATTGTTGTTTTTATAGATTTTACATTATAGAATTAAATAATTTTAATTAATCCCGATTAGAACAGTTTTGTCAGTTATAATTAATATTCAAATGAAAATCGACAAATATGTTAATAATATGTTTATCTTAATTAGATTTCATTCATTAGATTTAAATATTTTAATATCAGTTATTAATAATGACAATTTGTATCGAAATTTTGTTTTATTTCAATCTGTTTCTAATTAGTTACGATTTATTAATATATATATATATATATATATTATATTTTGTAGATGTATTACCATTTTCTTGTTTTGTTTTAATGTTAAACCGCAAGTACATGTTTAGCGAAACATTTTCGCATGGATGATAACCTAGCCAGAATCTGAAACATAACAAATGCAAGGTATTTATTGAGATCGGAAATGTCTACGATATAACGCAGAATATTTTTGATATTTCAAATATTTCACTTTTGGTTTGCGAAACATATGTGTATATTTTTGAACTAAAATAATTCCCTCTGTTATAAATTAGAAATATGACGAACTAAAGTTGAAATGTTCTTTAATTACATGTAAAAAATACGAAATGATTTACTAAAAATATATCTATAATATTTATATATACAATATGATAACAGACAACAGTTAATAATGAAAATAACAAAACTAAAAAAGTCTTTGGTATAATACCCGTTTTCTGGTTTTATTTTATATCATTATATATTAATACATATTTCTTAATATAACGATGCATTTAATGAAGTGAGTATATTGTCGCAATTTTTTATAATATAATATAGTATATTATATATACTTTTCTTCATTTTCTTTAAGCGATTTACTGTCAGAAGAAGGAAAAAGTGGTTGATTGTTGATACAAAAATTATTGAGCTTTATACACAATGTATTATGATTTGTTCATAGCCTAATATTATTATGGTCGTCAATTTCTTAAAAGTGTAATTATACAAATCATAATTATACTAACGATTTTCCGAAAATCGTAGCCTACCTTAAGTTAAATATTTGTAACTACGAGATAATAAGATAACAAACATTAACATCCTGTTACTTAATGCATTTAACTTATTCTTTACATTTACTGTGAATTACGATACGACTTACTGTTTTTTAGTTTATGAACCCGCGATCGTTCTGTTAATTTAATTGTTTATTTTATTATCCAGTAAGGCAGAACATTTGAAATTATTTCTATAAAAGTTAAAAGCTTTTCCATATAAATGGATTTACCGACAAATATCGTATCTTAGTGTTCGTTGCAACGCAAACTCGCAGACCGTATAAAATTGTAAATAACAAATTTGAATAAGATTCTACCTAATTAAATTAGTGGAATTTTAATCTATCTGTCCATCTATTCATAATAAATAGGCCCTTGCGGAGAAACGGTGTGGAATTCAAATGGGAATCATGGGGGATAGATATGGCAACAATATGAGCCACACCTGTCTTGGTATGGGTGATTTCTGCATTATTGCCACGAGACATACAAACATATGGCTACTTCTGATGTGACTTTATCAATTAAATATAAATTTTTTTCAATTGTCAATGTATATAATTTTTGAATAGATAATTTTTATTTCGTAGTCCGCGATTTGCGGAATTCAACGATTTTTAAACGTTTCTATTTTTATTATATCAAGACTGATGGTATGTCATTATTGTATTGTGTTTACATTTTGGTCTGTGTTTGAATTTTGAAATTAAAAAATCCATTCACAATTATTTTAGAAATTGTGAATGGAATATTTGCATAATATACATAAGTATTAAATTTCATGTAAAGAAAGGTGGTACATTATTATTTTATTGTGTAAATGTAGAGAACTGCAACTGAATTGGAACTGAAAAATAGAGAACAACTGAATAAGAAATGAAACAAAAATTATCTATTCAAAAATTATATACATTGACAACTGAATAACAATTACTAATTGCCGTAATTAGCACTCATCGACATGAAATAGTACAGTTATAAATTGAAGTAATGAATTTTCAGCGATTGAGATCGCCGATTGGCATAGTTTAAAGGATAAAACACCCAACCGGAAATTGTGGAGATCTGGGTTCGATTCCCAGTGTCATATGCGATCAGTTATTTTTCGCTGTAATTCACATAATTACTTCAACAAAACATACAAAGTTAAAAATAAAAAAATGGAAATATTAAAAAAAACTGTTGAATTCCGCAAAAATCGCAGACTACGTGAAAATGATTTATATACAGTTCTCTACATTTGCACAATAAAATAATTACGTACCACCTAGCTTTATTTGAAATTTAATACGTCTTTATAATAGGCAAATATTCCATTCACCAATTTCTAAAATATATGTAATTTGTTATTAATAAAATTTAATAATATAATTTGTCCTAATTTTCTTAAATTATATCGGTTTCGTCGTAGTTACCCGTATATAAATATGATTCGGCCGCCATAAACGGAATCGAATTTATATATATAATTTTCTATTGTGATTCATTATACGCGCTGTTTTTTAAATATATAAATTTAGTTTTCCATCAGTTACCTCGAAATTTATTTTAATATAATTTGAAGTCTTCAAATGTCGCATATGTCATGTTGAAAAATGGCTTAGCAAAATACGTTGAGTAACATTGACAAGAAGGGTAGACAGAGTTTACTAAACATTACAGATTTTTAACCTGAAATATGTGTCTATAGAAGTCGGTTAATGAAGGTTTTTTAGAACTGATTCTAAACGTTGTTTTGACGCATAATGCTGCTAACGAATACGAAATATTTCGACGTTACTCAGTAACCGTAATAAAAATAATAACAAAACATATTTTTTACATTTATTTTAAACATACAATGCATCTGTATTACAATATTTCTTATAAATCTTAACATATTTTATCAAATCCCATTAATCCCTTATAATATCAAAGAATTGCACATTTTGTTTAAACACTATTCAAATTTTCATAATCAGGTACTTTAACTTACTTTAACCATTTCTTTTAAATAATATGTTTGAAATATTTAGTGCAATATCGACGCATTTTTAACAATAAATTAGTACAGTTGTTTTATTGAAGTGTAAGATGATTTAAAATAGTAATACTGAACTTGAATCAGACTAGACAAACTTATCGCTCTATAATAAAATTTGTTTCATTGAAAAAGAAACGTATAACATTTTTCAAATTAATGACTATGCTATAATTGAAACATTCATAAATATACTACGCGTTAAAATTAATAACCCAACTATAATAAAAATTCTTACTGTATTGTTTTATGTTTTATTAATTGTTATGTTTAACTGTTATGATTTATTAATTTTTACTCGTAGTATATAAATAACAAGATCGCTTAGATATTTGTAAACGTATAATGTAAAAATGCGATCAAATAACGCTTAAACTTTTATTAATTTTATGTAACGCAATTCAAACTTTGACATTTCGAGGAATACATATATTTGGAATATATATTTTCTTAACCATTAATTTTCTAATCTAATCATTTATATCGTTGCAGAGACGGGCGGTCGAAGCGTCGTGTTTTCTGTCTTAATTTTCAAGTTTCATCTTTTTATTCGATCTGCAGCAAAGCGAAACCACAATCCCCTTTTCTTTTCAATTTCACATTTTTTATTTAAAGGGAAAGTAGCCATTGTCACTTCTGAAACGAACAATTGTTGTATTATTTGTATTACTTACAGTGAACGTATTTTTGAATTAAAAACAACATTTTATTTGAAAACGCATATAATTATATAATACATTTATGGCATCAAATATTAATGGAACATAGCATACATTTTGTATTGTATGTTAATAGCATACATATTGTTAACTAAGAAGATGCCAAACTCGATTGGCCATTTCACGTTGATTATATCCCAAAAAGTACATGTTCTTCATTTTTATAAAACAAACATCAATTTGTATAAATGAATGTCATTCTATCCTACAATCAATAATTATTTAGAATAAAAATTAATATTTCAAATTATCGTAAGCCCAAATCAACTACTCTCTTTTTCGATGGTCTTATGACATCAAGATATCTAAGAAAGATGCTATTAGTAAATATGTGCACATAACACGTTCAAAATAGAGCATTATTGAATTAAAATACTTAGAAATAATCAAAGAATCGATTGACATTCTTCAGACCAAACATATGTTCATTATTTTTATGAAATTCAAGAAAATTTAACGAAAACCCCAGATTTGTCTTGCCTACCGTACCTATTTAACATATTTATACTTACAGTTTCTTCATACACTGATTTTTCTTTTTTCTGCGTATCTTCTACGCGTCTCATCTCTTCTATATTCTCTGTTGGGAAAACTCCTTGTATTATTCTTCGTCGTAATCGTCATCCTCTATTCATATATTTTTGTTTATTTACGTGTCTTCGCAGCATTTCTGACGCATTTGATATTTTCAGTGTCATTATCCCCAATTCATTGTCCATTTGAATGACCATCCCTATGAATACATTGATATCAATTAACTTATACTGGTAATTTTCTAAAATAACGTTATAATAAATTTATAATAATACAATTTTTGTTTCCAATTACCTTCTTCAATAGTCTTCTTTGTTTTAGTGATACGTATAGTCTCATGTCATTCAAATAAAATCGCTGCAGCTTCTGCTGCACCTCTAGTATTTCCTTAAAAATAATAATACATATTAAGCTTATAACAATTGGTATTATTATTAAAGGGGTACTATCTAAAACAAATTTTTAGGTTTATGAATAGTAATATAAAATATTGTAAAGGTAATAGTAATATAAATAGTAATATAAATATAGTTATCAAAGAAATATGATCATGACTATAAAAGTCAAATGAACAACTGTACGATTTGTCTTTCGCAATCTACCAATATCTTTGTAAATTTATCTTTGCTAGTTTGAACTTGCAAAATATCAAAGATTAAGAATTCGTATTTATCATGCATTATAACTATTACATAAAATCACAACTTTAAAATATGATCAATTTCAAATTAATCTGACATCTAGTTATTTAAAAAATGAATTATATTTTTACTTTTTTGACACACATGTTACCAAGAGTTCTTCGAAATGTCAAGATTTTTTAATTTAAATCGTCAATAACTAGACGTAATATGTCCATTTACAATGTATTATTTACAATTTGGAACACATCTTAGCAAATGTAAATTCAAAAATTTACAACTTAACCAACTTTATGCTGTTATAAGTAGAAAGAGTTAAAATAACGATTGATAACAATTTCTCTATTTACTTCGTGGCTTGCAAGGGCATAACCGCTGAATTTGTTTATATCAAAGTCAGTTATTGACTATGATATATTATGTGTATGCCTATTTACTACGCCGCATACAAGGTGATTTTGTGAGACTCAGCGTGCCCCCAACGAAAAATTTCCGAAAAATTATTGTTACAAAATCTCTTACTAAAAAAAGCCGTCTTTATACACCGGTGGGAACCGAACCCACGTCTACAGATTACATGTCTGTTGATCTACCTCTAAGCTACGGTGAACGGACGAACCTTCATAATTCAGAGAACTATATACGCGGAATCATTTTTATTATTGATTATAATCAATGTCCATAGAGTTATGAAGTACCAATAATCCCGCTATATGCCGTTAATAATTCGAATTATATCCGTTTTTTAGCCGAAGAACACTTCTGACACCCGGTTTCGGTTCAGAAGTTTAATGACTGATGAAGGTTCGTCCGTCCATCGTAGGTTAGAGCAATAGACATGTAATCTGAAGACGTGGGTTTGATTCCCACTGATGTATAAAGACGGCTATTGTTAGTGGGAGATTTAGTAACAATAATTTTTTGGAAACGTATTTATTGGGGTGACGATGAGTCTCACAAAATTGCCTTGTATGCGGCGAATTAAGTAGGCATACACATGATATATCATAGTCGATAATTGACTTTGATATAAAAAAAATCCAGCGGTTATGCCCTTGCAAGCCACGAAGTAAATATAGAAATTGTTATCAATCGTTATCTTAACTCTTTCTACTTATAACAGCATAAAGTTGGTTAAGTTGTAAATTTTGAATTTACGTTTGCTAAGATGTGTTCCAAATTGTAAATAATACATTGTTGATTATTTTACCAAATCTTCCAAGCATACGTAGTACGTTTTTTTTTCTTCGTTTCCATGTTGTTTGTGGAATCGTGTACGAATCGATTAATTTGTTTAAATCATGTAACTCATCATAGTGTGGTAAAATACGAACGTCATCTTCTATTAACCACATATGCGGTATGCAAATGACCATGTCTTCTAATTCTACTAATTTGTATAATTCCTTTGTCGCCAATTTGTATGAAATGTTTTATACATATGTACAATAATGACATATCTTTGTTAGCGCCATAAAAAAGTAAAATATTTAAGAAAAATTTAATTAAACTTATTGTCATTTTTTAAATATTTATTTAATGAATTTAAAAATTATTCCATTATAAATACGTTAATGATTTTATAATGGAATTTAGTTTGCATTTTATCTGCAAATTAAGCAGATACAATTCTGCTTAATCTACATGAAAATAGCTACAACAATAGCTACAACATTGTCAGTTTTTCTCGCGAAAAATTGACAAAAATTTGTTAATTACTTTTATAATTTTAAATATTTTTAAAAATCCATATGACAAGGTATTTTTAAACTAATATAGATGCTACAGTTAAAATGTGAAGTCAATCGAATGAAAATTGTTTGAGTTGTGCTGCAAGCCAATTATGTGAACGTATTCTTGAGATAAACGCATTTAAAGATTCAACTACTGATTTCTAAGATTTAAAATTGAAAATCGCTATCAAACAAAATTTGTACCATTAGTCAGTAATCCCTACACCATACAAATTGCCTTTCAAATTTATATTTATTTCGTCTTCCATTCTTTCTGGTACAAAGTTGCCCAAATCTCTTTCTTCATTTTCTCTATCGAATCTGTGTTTCGACGAATACTAAGGCCGTAATACATTGCAAGGTCGTCAATCAACTTGCCAGTCAGTTTCTCTATTCCGCCAAGGCCTTTTACAGATTATTTCAAATTTCGTAAGCGTGTTCCCATGCGCTTCCGTACATGAGCGATGCACACTTTCTTTTTTATGGTAATATTCTTGTAAAGTTTTGCATCATGTTAGTCCTTTAAACGTTTTTATTATCACCATCGCCGATGTAATTAACATATTTAATGTTGTACAGTTCAAGCGATCGCTGAAACATTTCATTGACACTGTCCACTTCCATCTTACCCGAGGAACCAGAGTAATTGCTTTGACAATTTGCATTATGTGATTCTATCCACTCTTCGTATTCAGCAGTGTTGGTTTTGTTTTTCCAATATTCACATGACTTGCAGTATTTAGATTGTACTGCTACATCGATAACTTTACCAGTATAACAACCAATAAGCGATGTGATTCCATACAAAGAAGAGAATCCGCGTTTTCGCCACGAGCCGTCGCCCGAGACCGTTATTCCATCAGTATTTTTATTTTCGATGCTTTTCTCTGTCTCTTCTTTTGCTGTCTTCATCATACTTACAGTACAAACTGCCTTTGTAGCTATTGATATTGTGTTTACAATCGAATCATAAAAAGATTGAGATATGGGAGTTGGCCGTAGCCGTTTTTTATATCTGGAGAGGCCGGAAAGGATTTCGCTTCAGATACACCACAGGAAAGAATCACATTAAAACCTAGCTCTTTCTTACATGTCTCCGAAAACTACACGTCTGTGCCACAGTGCCTGCACACTACACACGCCAAAATCGCAGTTATGAGGGCTGTAAAATTGACAAATCGAAAGCCGAACGCATCGTCAATAGGCACATCGTTGAATTCGGCATGAGATTTTAACTTTTTCGCAGATGTGCTGACTCCTTCTGAGTCCTTCTCTGCCTCGAATCTATTAATCGGCCGCCTCTGACTGACTCTTTTCGCGGACCACGTTGAGGTCTTCGTACCTTTTCTGCCTTGCAGAACTCTACTTTCACCGATGATTCACTTTATTGTATGAATAAAACTGAATTCTAATAAATATTAAGAAAATCCACCGGTAACAGCGTGTACTCGTAAATGCAGCAGGTGCGACAAACGTACTGTGTATCTCGTAATTTCAACGGTTTTACTTACACTATAGTCAAAAATTTAACTGTAGGATGATTACAAGGGCCCTCGATTATTATATTTGATCACCAAATCGTAAGTATAGGTCTCGTTTTTATCATGGCAGTGAAAAATCTGAATTTCGAGCGCGAAATACGTAATTTCTTACGTTTTGATCATGCATGTTATTCTTCACTTAAAGTGTTAAAACGTATTTAACATAATTTTTTTTGGTATAAAAAGATTTTTACATTATTTTTAAAGAGTTTAAACATCTTTTAAGCAAATAAAAAAAATGAATTTTTTGAAAATTCTACAGTGGCCTAAGGCCTTAAGATTCTGAAGTTACCCTCCACATCATTCACAAACGTGGCAAAGCAACTTTATTGTAGCATTATTGAATAGCTCTCTTAAGGATATTAATTTTATTTGTGCTTATACATTTTTCGATTTGATGCCTATTTCTTCAGATAATTAACTGTTATAACTTCAGATAGTTAACTTTTTGTTCACTCTATATATCGGCATGAGTTGGCTCGGCCACTAAATGCGATTATATCTTTAAAAAATGCAGAGTACGGTGTTGATCATAATTTAAATAAATGTGTCTTTTTTCATTAGAGTGTACATATTTAATGCGATGCACGGAATGTAAAACATTTGTTATGCATAATTGATTAAAACCATCTGAAAGTATACAGTTTTCTCTTACAAATTCTATATTTTTAAATTCCTTTATGATTGTTATCCGTTACAATAAGGTTGTCTTTACACTTCGATCAACATTTTGAACAGAGCTCTATAACTTTAAAATTTAAAATTGGGCAACAACATTTTAAAGTTAAGACTGTTACTTGTTTTGCGCATAATAAAATTTGTTTTATTATGCGTACGTATATAATTATTACCTTTGTCCTTAGCAGTCATGACTTTATTCACAATAATTGTACAATACTTTTCTCTCTCTAAACAATATACTTCAACGTACAATACTTCTTAACATATGTTTTAGTTGTTGCTTTAAATGTATTATAATACTTCGTTTTGTATTGAAAAGGTTGAAAAATGGCTTACAGTATAACTTTTTATTCGTGTTAAATATTCGCGCTTAACTGCGCGTAGCTCGGATGGTAGCTATCAAACTGAAAGTTATACAAAGTTGAGAGCTCGAAAACCAATGTTAAAATAACTTGATTGTCACTTTTGCACGCTGCTCAATCAACTTTTTTATTAAAATAATGTTTCAATTAATTGTATTTGTTACGTATAGTCATTTAATTCCCTTTGTGAATTTATTTCCGTATAGCAGATTGTAAGTTGAATATCTCTGAGGCTGATCTGTTGAACACAACATTTGTTAGCTGGTTACAGATTTTCAATAACTTCTCGAAGATTATTAGGAGTCTTGTACGTCGTTTCCATCTTTTCAATTCTTTTTACTACAGAATCTTTCCTTTCTGTTCACAAATATTCTAAACTGTTTGCTGACAGTCAGTCGCTCGTATTTAATAGGTCAATGTTTTTTAATAGTTAATAATTAGTTAATCAGTTATTTTAAGTGTATCAACGGAAGAATAGCGAAAATATTTGAATTCATTTTGATCGGAATTTTCATACATTTCCATTTAACTTGCTCTATTGGCCACGTACCATACGCTGACATATCAGTTACAGAACAGATATCCAAAGCAGAAGAGGCGCAAGGTTGGTGATACAAATCACGAAGAGTTTAATCCTTTTTCCCAATAATAACGATTCTTACGATTTTGATGGTTGCAAAAGTGTACACGTTTACGATATCATCGTTAATTTGGCAACAGTTGTTTGGTTTACTTTTTGATAGAATATAATGTTCAAAATGAAACTCTGCATACTGAGGATTTCGAGCTTCACAGATTAAAGGGCCATGAGTATGGCACTTTTGTTCATAGCTCTTTTTCCTAACTTTCTTATTAAATTGAAGCGATCAACTTTTCATTTCTTCGTTTCTGTTATGCATCTGTTGTAATGGTTTTTCTGGTTTCCTTGTAATTGATTTGATGTGTCTTATAAAATTCTCGATAGGAAAAGCGCTGAAACATTCCAACGATCCAAATTGCTTTAGGTCGTTAGCTAAGTACATAATGCCATGAACGTTATGCGAGATATACTGACACCCAAAATTGCGTTTCAAGGTTTTAACAAAATGTTCCATTAACGATTGGGCAAAATCAACGCCTACAATATCTTTTACGCTAAATAATATTCTTGACGCAATATAAATCGATAAAAATTTTAACATAATGTCACTTTTCCAATCTACAACCGTATTTAAATCAATTGGTCCTATATATAAAAGAAATAGACGACATTCTGTTGCTTTCCATTTACCGACGTTTTCTATTGTCCGTATAGTACGAGCAAATTCTGCTGGTATAAATGATCGCAAATTTATTAAACAATTGGAGATTAGAGCGAAATTATTCGAATGTAAAATACGAACTTATTAAAGTAAAATAAACTATAAATGTATCAATTTTTTTAATACTCCAATGCACAAAAGATGCATTTTAGTCACGATCATGAAAGGAATTTTAGTCACGACTCCAAAATCTGGAATTTCATTTAATATACATTCACCTTATTGGTAATCTAATGGACGATAAGATTCCATATTCCTCATGCCACCATTTGTACGTTCTGCAAAATTAAATTCCTCAAAAGTAATTCGGTTGTTTAAAAAACTCCCTTCCACCAAACATTTCGAACAACTATTGTATCCAGTATGGCCTTATGTATTTAGAACAAAAGATTTAGCAGGGGCGTCACAAACAAGTGAATGTATTTTGATTGCGTAATTTCTTTCTTCGTATTAGAGTCCGTCCGTAACCAATTTGATAACATCGCTAACGAAATAACTTAAAAATTCGTTCGACAATTTGGGTTTACATGCACTATAATACATTCCAATCAAAAATACATTTTCTCTCGTATACCAAAATAGCAATATTATCCAGGAGTCCATGATATTTATCTCTCAATGCCGTGGCATTTTAAGTAAATTTTTCGCTGCTTTTGGCAATTCATACTGCGGACGAAACTTATTCAGTATAACAAGCAATGCCGATACAGCATTTTGCTTCACTCTAAAAGGCACAGCCCATTGGACTAAATTGTTTCTTAATAGTTCAGCTTCGGGACTTTTAGAAATATCAACAGTCGCTCCTAAATAAGGTGTGATCATTTTCACATCCTCCTCACTTTGATAAGGTTGTTTGATTACATTTGCACATATATGTTGCGATTGTTATTCAATATTATCATCCAATGTAAGATTTTCTGCATCATCGACTTTTTTCTTTTTACAGTCAATGTACACGTCTCTATCATTAACTGACCCATTTTTCTCTTTTTGCAATAATAATGTATCCTATACAGTAAAACCAACAAATGAGAAATTATTGAAAAAATCTTTTCGTTCCTGTACTGTTATTCTTTGACGTTGTCTAATACTTAAATCTGCGAATTGATTTTGCCTTGGCATATTGAAATTATATTTAAATCGTTATCACTGTAAGATTCTAGTATTGTACAATTAAATACCGACCCAATAGTTACAGTTATCATCCTACTAGATGATAACTGTAACATTAAGAGAAAGTTACTTTTATCCCTTTTTAAACAACATTGATTTCATATTACACTTAATTGTAATTATAAATTTTCAACTGTCCCAGCAAACAAAAACCAGTAAACAATAATAAAAATGTCTACATTTGTATTGCGTTTCTCAGAAACGCCGGTATAATGTATAATAAAACAATTGGTTATTACTAAAGTTGGTTTTAACCGATTAAAATTAATACAAATTTGAACGATGAAAGTTCTATTGTGACAACAACTGTCGTCTCATGCTGCGAACAGCATGCTGGTTGACAATCGTTTAATTTCCGTCCTTCTTACGCAATATACTATTTCATGAAGAATGATTTAATGGAAAAAACGAAAACTATTGTGATAGAAAAATATGTTTAAGTAACTGTTTAAACCACTAAGTTCACGTTAACTGACTCTGTGTAAAAGTTGAAGCAAAAATAATATATTTTTCTATGTGTCAGATAAAGTAAAACAGCAATAAAATTATTTACATTTAAATTTACATATAAAAATTAATAGTAGTACATTTATTTGATTAATATTTTCTGCAAACATGAGAAATTATATTTAAACTGATTTAATTTTATTGTTTATGTTGGTTCGATATAACATCCTTAGATCAATGTGCAGTTTATAAACTGTATGTACTCTTTAAAATATTTGAAAGCTGTGGGAAATAGATCGTGAACATAATTAAACGGTGTCAGAAGCACTCAATAGAACAACCACGTTTGTTCAGCATTAATTTGTTTTCTCTGAAATTCTTCTTTTTCCTAATTGCGCATGTGAAATTAAGACAATAATTAATCCATTATTGCCCTAATATGTACTAAATCACATATATCCATAATTGATTTAAGATGTGTCCGCATTACAAGCCCTTTAAGTGTATTTCTGATTGGTTATGAATTGACCAATTTTTGATACTTGATGGAGAAGTTTAAATTATGCTTTCATCCGATGTGTTCATCAAACGTTAATCATTGGTCAATCGTATTTCATTCCATTAGATGCTTAGAAAAGGTCGGAAAAATTGAGTTCACGTTTTGCTATCTGGGTATTACTAAGCCTGTAATATCTTCTGCTTTAAATATTTCTTGCAGCTTCCGGCGCATGAATATTATTATTGCTGCCGGTTCTAACATGACTTTTAAATTACGTTTATATATTAATTATCCACCATGGTCACATAAAAATGTAGTTGATATTTTAAACCTTTGATAGTGATTTATTGGTTCTTGAGGTCGCTTAATACGAATGTGAAGTTAAAAATTAATAATTTTAAACGTGTCGAAGCCTATCCAAAATGGCGGACAAAACATAAATAATTGTTACTTTTATACAAGACATTATAAATCTGTATTGTTGATGACGCAATCTATGAATTTGGTGGCAAAAATTTGGTGTATATTTTTGAACTACAATAATTACCTCTGTCATCAAATAAAAATATGACTAATTAAATTTGAAATGTTACTTAAATACATGCAATAAATTCGAAACGTTTTGTTAAAAATATACCTAAAATAATTATATATATATATATATATGATACATGACAACTATTAAAGCGAAATTCACAAAACCAGTAAATCTTTCTTATAACTCGTGTTTACTGATTTTATTAAATTGTATTATTTATTTATTAATACACATCTCATTATTTAATAACGCTTTTAATTAAATGAGTATATTGTAGTAATTTTTAATATAATATAATTTATTATATATCCATTTTCTTCATTTTCATTAAAACGATATACTGTCATCATAATACAAATATAATTGAGCTATTATACACAATATAAAAAGATTTGTACATAGTGTAATATAATTATGATCATCAATTTCTTAAAAGTGTAAGGTAATTGTAAGAATTGTAATTATACCTACGGTTTACCGAAAATCGTAACCTATCAAAAGAAAAAAATCTATAACTACGAGATGATAATATATCCAGAAACTTACTGAATCTCAAGTTATTCTTTACTTATACTGTGTATTAAGATACGACTTACTGTTTTTTAGTTAATAAATACTCGGTCGTGCTGTTTTAATTATTTATTTTATTATCAAGTAAAGCAGAACATGTGAAATTATATGTATACAAGTTAAAAGTTTTTGTATGTAAATAGATCTACCGAAAATTATCTTATCTTAGTATTCATTGGAACACAAATTCGGATACTGTATAAATCTGTAAGGACTAAATTTGAATAACATTGTAACCAAACGAGAAAAGTGGAATATTAATCTATCTATCTGTCTATCTATTTTTAATAAATAGCCCCGCGTGGATAAAATATTATGAGATTCAAATGGGAATCATGTGGGATAGATAGGAGAAACAGTGTGGGAAAGATATGGCAACAATATGAGCCATACCTGTCATAGCATGGGTGATTTCTGCGTTATTGCCTCGAGACATATCTATGTATGGCAACTTAGGATGTAACTTAAGAAAAATTCTTTATTTATAAAATTTAATTATAATATTTATTAATAAAGTTTGTTCTAATTTTCTGAAAATATTTCGCTTCCGTCGGAATTACCTATAAATATTTATGATTTGGCGGCCATAAACAGAATGGAATTTAATATTTCTTAAATTAAATAACAATTTTTTATTGTAATTCATTATATGTGTTGTTTGTTACTTAAAGAAATTTATTTTCAAATTTTACCTCCAAATTTATTTTAATATATACATATATGGGCAAGTGGCAAGTTACCTAGACAATAAATAACCAATAAACAGATATATTTATACACAATGAATATATACTTGCAATTAGGTATTGTGAAAATTTACGTTCAAGATACTTGGCACTTATTCATTGATATATATACACAGGATCTCCCATTTAACTTGAGACATGGAAATATCTCAATAAATACGCATCGTACGAGAACAATATTTGAAATCAAATGTTAATATTTTCGTAGAAGCCATTCTTCTGTGCTAAAATTAAGTTGCCCCCGTGGCCACCCTTATAGGTTGGGTGGTGGTAAATTGAGAATCTTGAATAGAACCTCCTCAAATTTTTTACGTTTTTCAATTCTTTTGTTGAAAAACGATGGGATGGGATCGGAATAATAATTTTAAAGAGAAAATGTCATGAATAAAACTTAATATATATTTTTGAATGGAGAATCTAATATTGCATAACTTCGCCCCATCAACAACCAATTTCGCGGGGCAGGGGTAAAATTTCCAATGCTAAAATAATAATTTTGTTGAATTGTTACATTCCCTATTATTAAATAATAAACATTTATTCATGACATTTTTTGTGCGAAATTATTATTCCTAACGATATGAGCCTTCTTCTATCGTATTTATATCTTTTCGATCTGATTCTTTTACAATTATCATAGTTTAAAAACTAGAACGTATAGATGTTTAATTTTTTCATAAAAAGAATCTGAAAATTGTAAATTAGAATCTAAGAATCTAAATATTTATGTTACTGAAGTTACGCCGTGCTCCACTCGCAAAGGGGGCAGGGTTAACTTAATTTTAGACAGTTGAAATGCCCCCTCGAAACTATAAATTTTTGGATTTCAACCTTTTTTACGTGCGATACATGTTTCTCTCGATATTTCGTTCTCTCATGTTAAATGGTACATGCTATATATGTCCAAAAAGTCCAAATTGGTCGATTGTCACTCAAAAGTAGCATTTAAATACATTTTAATGGTAAAGAGTTAAATAGTTTCGATGGGGCTATTGTATCATAAAGAAAGTAAGTCACTTCAAAATCATCCCGGTAAATGCAGAATTTCTTTAAATTTATAGATTCTTTAATAAATAATAATAAACAGTTATTGAAAAAATATGTTTAAATTATGGTAACGTTAATAGGTTCAAGAGAAATAGAATATTAAAAATAAAATTATAAACTGCTCATAACATAGGAAATTATAATTTGACTATACAATCACATCACTAAGAGTTTCTTATTATATAATATAGTATCCAAAAATGTTTAATTACGTCTAACGGCTTCCTTCTGTGTGTGGCAGGGGGCATCTTTAAAACTTCATGCGGAATTACACCATTTTTGGGATTTTTCGAATCATAATTAAAAAAGAATGCACATTTATTCATAGCATCTTCTCGTAAAATTATTATTTCCAATGTTATCGATCAGCAGTTTATAATTATACTTTTAACTTTTTGATTTGTGCATAACTTTTAAAGTTATTACAATTTGTAAAAATTACTAAAGTAAAAGTTCATTATATATCTACGATGAAAACAATAATATAAAAAATTTCTGATTTCCATTTATGATTATAAATTTACCTCCGGCCTCACTCCGCAGGGGAGCAGCAGGCGTCCGAATTTGTTGACTCTCTATAATTAATTATATTGTTGTTTTTGTAGATTGTATATTATAGAATTAAATAATTTTAATTAATCCCGATTAAAACAGTTTTATCAGCTATAATTTCTATTCAAATGAAAATCGACAAAAGTGTTTCAATTCAAAAACTGTAGCCGCATATATATATTTTCTTAACCATTGATTTTCTAATCTAATCATTCATATCGTTGCAGAGACGGGTGGTCGAAGCGTCGTGTTTTCTTTCTTAATTTTCAAGTTACATCTTTTCATTCGATCTGCAGCAAAGCGAAACCACAATCCCCTTTTCTTTTCAATTTCACATTTTGTATTTAAAGGGAAAGTCGCCTTTGTTACTTCTGAAACAAAAAATTGTTTGTATTATTTTTATTACTTACAGCGAACGTATTTTTGAATTAAAAACAACATTTTATTTGAAAACGCATATAATTATATAATACATTTATGGCATCAAATATTAATGGAACATAACATACATTTTGTATTGTATGTTAATAGCATACATATTGTGAACTAAGACGATGCCAAACTCGATAGCCCATTTCACGTTGATTATATTCCAAAATGTAAATTTTCTTCAAAAGTTTCCGCAAATGACTCTTATTCGACTAAAAACTCGACATTTTCGCACACAAAAGAATATATTATACGGATAAAAAATCACTAATATTTTAAGGCTATGTTGTTGACTGATGTCCAACCTTACGATAATGACATTTACATCTGACAATTTTAATCATAACTTACTGGTGGCGCAAACTTTTGTCAAACGGCAGAAACTTATTTGTACACCTGATAATATTTCAAATTATCATAAGCCCAAATCAACTACCCTTTTTTTCGATGGTCTTATGACATCAAGATATCTAAGAAAGATGCTATTAGTAAATA
>JABFPR010000008.1:0-29755 GCA_022817345.1 Neoscelio sp. ZL-2020
AAAAAAAAGAAATGCACGTATAACAGCAGTGAAATTCACGACTGTTAAGCCTAGAATGAATATTAGCTCTTTAAAGGGAGGTTCTCTTTTAAGATTTTCAAATATCGATTTTTTAATACATTTTTTCAATCTTTGGAGTATCTGGTGCAAGTGGTGCGTTGCAAAGGCCATTAGAACCAGGGGGTACAAACTCTCATCTATACGTGTAAACAATCAAGTATTTCGGATTTGACCGCGATCACGGTGAGAAGCGCCACTGTCGTTCCGAAAATGATGTCACGAGAAGTTTAAATATCCCGCGACGTGACAACGTTCTGGATACAACTAAGACTAACGTTACTAAATTCTAACGTTATTATTACGGTTTTATAACTTTATATTTTCGCAAATAACGTTATCGCAAAGTGTTGTTCGTGTTTTTACTGTGCAATTTGAACGAAGTACAATGTTGTGTCGTGAAAAGTGTTAGGTTATAAGTGCTCATTAAAGTCAGAAACTTTTTCTTTTTATTTATTAAGATTTTATTTTCAGAATTCTTGTTTCAGGTTGTTTTTATTAGATTCTGAATTGTATTGGAATGTTGAATAAGTTCTCGTTATCTCCAACAGATGGTGTTATCATAACTGCGTGTGTGCGTACTGTAAGCAAGCATGAAATTCAGTGTATGTCATTCCGTCGAAGTGTAAATAACTTTTTTTTCATAGTGTTAAACATTTCGAATTTCGTGTAAAAAAAAGTGTATTTGCGAGGAATTTTTCTGCACTACTTTATTAAAAAAAATCTGCAGCTGAAGCACACAAGATACCTGTTGAGACTTACAGCGACCATGCTCTATCGGAAACAATATGCAGAGATTGGTTTAGACGCTTCAAAAATAATGATTTTGATGTTGAAGATAAAGAACGCTCTGGCGCACCGAAAAAATTTGACGACGAAGAATTGGAGGCATTAATTCATCAAGACTAATGTCAGACGCTAGCTGACATTAGTGGATATTCGGCAAAGCCGAATATTGGTGTGATCAGCTTGATGTAGTTTATTATGAGCTGCTCAAATCGTACAAAACCATCACGGGAAATCACTATAGACTACAAATGATGCATTTGAGCTGAGCATTGAAGGAAAAATGGTCGCTATACGAGCAGAGACACGACAAAGTGATTTTGTAGCATGACAACGATCGGCCACATGTTGCAAAACCGATGAAAAAACCTACTTGGAAACGGTAAAATGGGAAGACCTACCCCACCCGCAGTATTCACCAGACATTGTCCCTTCCGATTATCACTTGTTTCGATCGATGACACATGGCCTGGTTGAGCAGCACTTCCATGTTTATCAAGATACTAAAAAATGGGTCGACTCTTCGGTAGCCTCAAATGACGTGTCATTTTTCCGACGTGGAATTCATATGCTGCCAGAAAGATAGGAAAAAGTAGTGGCTAGCGATTGACGATATTTTCAGGGACATGTATTTAAGTAATTTTTAACAATAAAGCTTTAATTTTCACGTAAAAACAGCGATAACTTATTTAACATCCCAATATTGTTCCTAATCTTATGAATAGTTGTAATTTAATTTTCAAGTTATAGATTTATTGATATCTTTTTAAATATCATACTTTTGAAAAATTACCCAAATAAATATTTTTCATTTTTAACAAGAATTCAAAAAATTGACAAAATTGGGTATGTCCTTTATTAATTCTTAAATTAGTCTACGCCCCATTTACAAAGGGGAAGGGGCGGCTTAATTTTACTATAATTGAATAGCACTCTCGAAAATATTAAACTCTTGTTCTTATCAATTTTTTTATATCATGCATATTTCTTCGAGTAATTAACTGTTTCGGAACTTTTTGTTCATTCTGTAGACATATAATTACATACACAGAACATAACAAATATTATGTATAAACAAAAATTATTCAATGTTTCATTCAAAAATTATTTACATATATTTACAATTAATATAAATTAAAAAATATTTCATACTGTATAAACTTTGTAATGAATACCATATACATTTATGTATATGTATACATGGTATTTTTTTAACTTGACATATCGAAATATACATTGTACGAAAAAAATGTTTTAAATCAAATGTTAACATTTGCGAGGGAACCGTTCATCTATCGAGTGGGCCATTCACCTGTGTTAAAATTAAACAGCTCCCTGCCACTTTATGGATGTGGCGGGGGTAACTTCAGAATCTTAAATGGAAACCCCGTCCCAGTTTTTCTGCATTTTTGGATTACTTGTTGAAAAATAATACACTTTTATTCTACTCATTTTTTAAAAATATGATAATTTTAATAGTTATAAACAAATCAAAAAGATATAAATACAATTGAAATGGTTCATAACGTTCGAAATAATAAATTTATAGAAGTGTCATGAATAAAACTTTCTTATTTTTTAATGACATTGTTAATATAACAAAGATTAAGCTGATAAGTTTTATAAGAATTACGAAAGATATTTAGAAAATATAATTTTGGCGAGGTTTTCAGAGTTTGAACTTTGGTCACCATTGACATTTCTCCTTAAGATGAAATATGATAAATTTTCATTACATATTAAATTCTTTTTATTGTTAAATTCAAAAAAATTCTGGATTATCTACATTTTAAATATTATATCCATTCTCAAATATTGTAATGCTTTTTCTATAAATTCCAATAATGATTTATCTATTTATTTCTTATTTGTTTTTTTAAATAATTGGTCAAGAAACATTGTGTTTCAGTTTGGGAAATTATTTCAATTAATTTTTATCCACAGATTATTTTTGTGAATATATATTTTGTTAAACTGAGTGAACATTTATTTCAGATAAAAAACATTTTGGAATTTGTACTTTCTTATGGAGACTAATTTTATTTTATAACTATTGAAGTATATGTTATTCAAATGTTTAATATTATGCTTGAATACTTGATTAATATTTTTTACATATGAATTTCATGCAACTTTAAAATATTTCTTGACGTGCTTTCTTTATTTATAAAAGTGTATGTGAGTTTATTCTTTTTCTACTCTATTATGATATTAACTCATGTTTTGTTTAATGTATTACTTAACTATATGTGTTCTTTATTATACTTGTTCTTTCTATTTTCTTACATAATGTGATACTTGGCGAGATATTGCTTTCGCTAAACCTAATGTTGCCAATAGCGTAATAGATTGGGCAATTACAATACGATTCTACCATTCATACGTTAAAATCCTTAAAACTATAACCTTTTATACCGTTGAGTTTATTTCATTTTATACTATATACAATGATTGAATATATAATATATAAGCATTTTGTATGAACAAAAATATTGAATGTTAATAATAAGTATAAAAAATTGCTTGTAGTCTATAAAATATGTCTGTAAAACAGTTTTGTAGAAAATATATAGTGCTAAATAACGCAGCATACGAAACTGTTAGTCACTTTTATGTAGCGCGCCACAGTTAACTTATTTTACAAACAATTATTACTAGTTGTTACCTGATTTTATAATTTATTATAAATATAATATATACAAAATTATACGATGATTACAATATTGACACCACTTTTATGACGAAAGTATAATATCTGTAACTCCTGCTAGATGACGTTAAAAGCATACAATTATAATATTATAATCAGTAAATTCCTTGATTTGGACTTTTGTTCCAAATCATACCTATCCATATGTTGCCAATAATTTAGCAGCAGTCATATTTAATGACAGCTTCGTAGGTCCTCTGCATACTATGGAGGTCATGGGCATAAAAATTGGCTTCACGTGCACATGCGTACGCATAACAAAATTCAATGTAAATTGGTACAGAAGGAACATTTAGTCTGGAAGGGTACTCAATTATATGTCTCTATGGGGAAGATTAAAAGATCGCCATGGTATATAACTTAGTAGATACAGGAGTATGATTAGCACATAAGATGCACCACGTGAATAATTAACATATTGTAAAAATTACATTACTAACTAACATGTATCCGCCTAAGTTTGTTAAATTTTACATTAAAAACGCCTAAGCCACTTGAGAAATATGAGAAATAGTAACTCGATAACTCGGAAACTGATAATATAGATAAATATAAATAAATAATTCTAGCTATAAATATAACAACATTCTAAAAAAACAACATAAAAACCGGGTTTTACTACAATAGGATAAACAATGTTAACTTCAGGAAAGTAAAGATAAAGATGCGTTCGAAAATATTTCGAATACCGTGTATTATACCAGATCTACCGGTTAATAATTCTTAATTTTTTCATTGAATAACCACGTTTAATTGGAGAGAATGGTAAAAAATGTTATATTCAAAATATGCGCCATTACTAGCTATACATTTTTCCCATCATTCTGTCAATTTGTGGATGTCATGTCAGAAAAAGCGTTTCTCTTTCGAGTCGATACATTGAACAAGCCATTTTTCAACTTCCTCGTAATTCTTGAACTGTTCCTAAGAAAGTTCGTGTGTTATCGATGAAAACAAGTGGTTTTCATCGGAGCTTTTGTCGGGAGGAGCAAGGTCAGGTGAATAGGGCGGGTGCGACAAGAGTTCTCAGCCAAGTACAAAAATTGTATCTTTGACCTGTTTTGCTGTGTGTGATGGTGCGTTATCGTGCTGCAAAATCATTTTTCCGTGTCATCGAGCCTATTCTGGTCGTTTTTCGATAAATGCATGGTTCAAATTGATCATTCGTTGTCGGTAGCGAGCGGTATTAACTGTTTCATTAGGTTTTAGTAGCTCATAATACACGACACTTTTCTGATCTTACCAAATGGACAGCATTGTCTTTTTTCCGAAGCAATTCAGTTCTCGGCTCGATGTCGATAGTTGTCCTGGTGGAACCCATGACGTTTTGCGTTTCGGGTTCTCAAAATATATCCATTTTTCGTCACCAGTCACGATCTGATGCAAAAAAGACTTTCTTTCAAATCGAAGAACAAAAGTTCGCACACCCTTTTTCGCTTGTCCATCTGTCTTTTGTTCAATTGATATGGTACCCCTTTTACTGCCTTCTAGATCTTTTCCATGGCGTGCAAACGATCAGAAATGGTTTGTTGACCAACATTTAATGTTCCTGCCAATTGTTGTTGAGTTTGTTCAGCGTCTTCATCCAACAATGCAAGATTGCAATTCGCAATCTTCAAATTTTTTAGATTGGTCTGTCAAGTCGAAATCACCACTTTTTAATCGTCTGAACCAAAGTTGCGTTGCGTTGAGACATTGTCGCTGCAAGTTTCTACAAGTATACGATGGCTTTCACTCGCGTTTTACTTTTGATTGATCAAAAAAGTACTACGTGCCGCAAATAATCTTTATTTGTCTCAAAACTCGACATGTTTACCACATGAAAAAAAATATGATGCTAACTCGTGTAAACGTTTAAACAACTTTAATTAAAGGCTATTGTCTTTATAAATTTTTATATTAAGGCGTTAAACGTAAAATTTGAAAAGGGAGTTCCCCCGTCCGTTAAAAAAAAAAAAAATCCTGTTATATAATCAAAGTTATTATGTCGGGGGCCTTTTCCCTGGTTAAAAACCCCCCTTATAGGTGGGGCGGAGTGTAACTTCAGAATCTTAAAAAAAACCCCCCCCCCCCCCAATTTGCTGCATTTTTGGATTCCTCATTTAAAAATGGTAAACTTTTATTCGATTCATTTTTGAACAATATGATAATTTTATAAGTTATAAATAAATCAATATGTTAAAATACAATAGAAACAGGTTTATAACGTTGGGAATAATAATTATACAGAAAAAATGTAAAGAATAAAACTTACTTATATTTGAATAAATAATTAAAAAATTTAACAAAATTAGGAGAATACTACGTGCTATTTTACAGTTACCCCATTCAGACAGGTGGCCATGAGGAGGTATTTATGCATTTTTAGATCCTCTATTCAAAAATAAGATTTAGTTGATGACATTTCTTTTTAAAATTATTTTCCCAACATTATGAGCCTTTTATATTATATTTGTAACTTTTTAATTTGTTTATAACTTGTGAAATTATCATATTTTTCAAAAATAATTCGAATAAAAGTTTATTATTTGTCAACAAGACATCCAAAACTGTAGAAAAATTGGGTGGATTTCTATTTAAGATTCTGAAGTTACCCCCGCCCCGCCCATAATGTGGCAGGGGGCTGCTTAATTATAACACAACTTAATGGCCCCATGGAAAATATTAACTTTTGTCCGATGTGTATTTCTCGAGATATTTTGGTATGTCAAGTTAAAAAAATACCCTGTTTATCGATGTAAATTCTGACAGCTCATTAACTGTTACATTAAAAACGTGAGTTATATTTATCTTTTCGCAATTTTTCGTCAGTCCACATATTATTTACGTAGTAAGGTTCAGAAGTCCTCACACGTCCATGTGCAGACGTATTTGAATAGGTGTTGTATAACGCTTAACATATGAGATTCTAGCGTCCTCAGTTTCATTATAATACCATTCAGTCTTGTGTTTGTAAATGCAACGTAAATATAATCTGTATGTACTATGTTGGATATTAAGTATCGTAATGAAGTTTTTGACAAAAAAATATCGATGGAATGGCGTCGTGCAAGGGAATCTCCTATGTAGAAGTCGAAAATTACACCGTCGTCAAAGAAAGTTATAGTGGCGATATTTTAAGATTGCGATGGCATTTTATCGTTCTGGGAAAGAAATACTACAGTAAATACCGAATATTATGCCAACCTTATGGTAAAAGTCCGGAAAGCCATAAAAGAGAAGAGGCGGGGTAAACTTTCAGATGGTGCGCGGTTCATACATGTCAATGCACCTGTCCACTATATTCCATGTGAAGGCTACCATTAAAGAATCCGGCTTCACCAAATTTATAGCATTAAATGGGAGCTACATTGACAAAAATGCCCATCTTTTATTTATTTGACACTCCATTTTTATTAAGACCGAAAACTTTTTAAGTTTACTACGTATTTATTAATGTATTTATTTTTATATTTCTTGTAACTAAATGTGTTTTAATATTTATTTTATATTTTTTTATATATAATTTAACATACAAATGACGAAGTCTTCGAACAAATTTTGAATACCTTAATATATATTTGATTGGTAAGTTTATTTTTGTAGTATACATTTTTTTAACTCGTACATGGAGAGTACTGCTTTTCATCCATATTCGCGGGAGGAAAGTGGTTCATTTCAGACTGGGGTAATAATGTAATCTTTTTTCGCTCGTTACCACTAGCAACGGTCGAGAAAGTTTACATTATTACACTGTCTGAAATTAACTACTTTTCTCTCTTTGGACAGATACGAATAGCACTCGTTATAAAAAGTATTGTGTGCAACACGGGCGGAAAAGCGATTGTCGACTTATGTGTTTGACAATACTCGCCTGCGGCTCTTCTTTTCTCGTGTTGTCAACCTCACATTCGCCGACAATTGTCTACTTTTCGCCCATGTTACACCATGTACTGTTTTAACACCATTATTAATTTCTGAATAACCTGAGAAAACGTAAAAAATGGTCGAAACGTCGGTTTTTTCAAATAAAGATTTAATAATTAGCAATGTGATTTTTTATTTAATTGACTAAATACATTCCAGAAGGTTTCGTTACTATTGGCCATTGAAAGGATAATTTTCATTATACTATATTATGTGAAATACTTAGTGTAAAACGTAATATTTTGTGACGCTCGTTCTTGGGTATTCTATAAATTTATACACATTACGTATAATAATAAATGTGTAGATTATAAAAAGGAAAGGTTTTATTTGAAAAATATCGGCTGTGTAATCTTGAGTTACAAACTGTATAACCATAACTATACACTTTCACATGTAAAGATATGTTGAAAATTGTATAATTGCATTCCTTAAATTCATTTTTGAAATATTTGTGTTTCTGTTTTTAAATGTAGGCTCAAGAATGGTTAACAAAACTCATTTACAGATTTGCGGGATTTTTGTTTCGCCAAAGATATTTTTAGTATAAATTCAGTATAGTAGTGTTCTATGCGCCACTAGTAAATTGGCTGTCTAAATAATCTTAAGCGAAAAAATTTTGATTTGAAACAAATAATTTAATGATTCTGAACAATTCAAAAAATGATAAATAATTTAGTAATGATTGAGAACAACGTTTATTATATTTATATATGTTAACATTTTCTTTTGTATTTTCATGCTGGTTTCATTCATATTAAGGTAGTTATTGACAGTCTCTCGAGTTGACAGTTTTGATTAGAATTAAACAAATCTATTCGTTTTTGCTGATTATAAATATATTACTTATTTATAATTAATCAACTTATGACAAACCAATTTTAAATTAGTTATACAAAATTATATTTCTTGCTGATGTTCCGAATACGGTGTTGATAATACGAACAGTTGCTATAGAGTAGTTCTGTATATACTGATGTAACTATGATATAATTATTTACTATTCCACTATTTCTTTTATGGTTTTATATTAGCTACACTAAACAACGTGATATTAGAATATATTTATATGAAATATTGTATCCTTATGGAGTTATTTACAGAACGAAATAAACCAATTATTTAATCCTCCAACTCCTAAGTGGTATGCTATACACTTGTATACTGAGTTGCCTACCAACTAGCGTTTTGATCTATGCTGCAACGACCTATTTCACGCATCCGGTTACTATTTTAAGCAAGTGTTTAGAATTTCTGTGAAAATAAAATAACATTTATTCAAGAATAAAACTTAGGTGACAATATGATCATTTACGTAAATCCAACATTGATGACTCGAACTGTTCGGAAGTGCATTGTGATAAAAATTTGCGTCGCAGTCTACTACAAACACTAATAGATTTAAGCATACATTTTTGGGATATCACACTAATTTGCTTAACGTGTAACCACATGTGCAGTTGATGTGTAGAGTTTTAAAGCTTAAATTAAGCTTTCGCGAATCGAAATCTAATAGGAAATTATAAAAAATCCGATAACCTTGTTTAATACTAAATTTAAATATTTTTACGTCAGGTATTATTCGCTATATATAGGAACTAGTTAGTTATATATATAGGACTAGATTCAACCGATTAAGAGTAGATTTGACCGAACATTTCTTTAAACTAAAATCGGTAATTCAAGCCAATATATGCTTACGTCAATGTGAAGCTCACGATGGACTTCCAAAATTACGACTTTTTTCAGTGTAGACATAAAATAAATGGGCTTTATTAATTTAATAAGTTTTATCGTATTTCGCTATGAGTTGAAATTGAAATAGCGTCTATCAGGGTGTAGGTATACGATATTCCGTATCTTTATTGACTTACGTTAATCCCGTACCGATTATTGAATTCAATTACTGGTCAGCTAACCATATTATGAACTTCAGATTACATTCATATATGGAATCATGTCTGTAGTGGAACAGTGTAGGATACAGTGATTCCTTCATATATGGAATCACTGTATCCTAATAACTAATCAGGTTCATATAGGGTGCCAATCTGAACATGAAAGAGTATTGTACGGTTACAGAAACGGAACCATTAATTTTACTCATTAAACTAAAAAGAACACCTGACTTTGTTAGGGGGAAATGATTATATAATTTGCTATTGATAGTTTATGAATAAATTAACTATACAAATGAATCAATAGTACAATCAAATTTATGGGACGTCTCAACAGACTTTAACTTGGATTTGACAATTTTTATAAACAAAAATGAACTAGTACATCAAGGTTACTGATCAGGATATCAAACTCGTTTATTAAAGAAGTGCCCTAAAAAGAAACTCGTATATAACACTTTTATATTTTTACTTGTAATTATGTTAATTTTGGTTATTGGTCCGAACTGCGTGCAAATAAATCAATCAAAGTAATCGATCATCTAGGAACATTTATGATACTTAAATGTAGTCTAGTAACATTATTCCAATGTATCAAACGTGACATGCATTTAGTGATTCGCAGATTTATTTAAATTTCTATTTCAGATCGTAAGCATACTAATCCACGAAGAGAACCATTATGCAGTAATTTTTATAAAACAGTCACGTAACTTATACCTGGTTACTGATCGATTATTTGTTAAATGTTGCTGCGCTATCGATACTTTTATATGATTAACTTGAAAATCATTATTAGAATTAGTTACCAGAAACTATATAAAAGTTCCATTTTCTAGACGAAAATCTTTATACGAAACTGAGCAAATTATAATATATGAACAAATAAATTTCATGCACATATGATGTAAGATATACACTGCTGGGTAAAAGTTTCTCAATTTCTTTTTTTCATGAAACATTTTAAAAACTTAAGTTGTTGTAACTTTTCAAAATATTAGTATAAAACAAAATGTTAAAAAGTATTTCAAAGTTCAAAACCTCAACTTAAAAAAATATTCTTTTTACCTCGATATTCTTTAATAAAAATATAATGTTTCGTTTAAAAAATGTAACAAAATGCAATGATAATTTAAACATATTATTATATAATTCTATTATTCAAAAAAATCATATAGCAATTTTTAAGACAGGATTTTAAAAAGAAAACGGTATATTTTCGAGTAGTTTTAATGCATTATATGAGAAAAATGTTTTCGGCTCCGTGCATCGCTTTAAAAAAAACTTTCTCATTTAAAACATTCCAATTTTCTTAACAAACAAAACTAACAAATTTTTTATCGTTAACTTTAACATTTCCATTAACCACATTCAACTTAATCAACTAATTTTTGTAACGTATGCTGCATAAACGGAAACGTATTGTTTCCTTAAAAAACGTGCCTTTTTAAGTCGATGCATAGAGCCGAAATAATTGCTGTTTAAAATTATCAAGAAAAATTTGTTCATTGATTTGTTTTACCAAGTTCCACTACATTAAAATTATCATTACATTTTAATTCATTATTTGAATAAATCACGATATCTATATTTAACTATATAATGTGAGTTTATTTTGAATGTACCCACTCTCCCTTCCACCGTTCCTCCCAGAGATACCATTTCGAAACCAAGTTACGTATTTTTTCTTGTAAAATACGAATCTACAATAAAAAATATGGATTTCCATTAAAAAAATCAAAATTAACCATCATTTGACCTTGAAAGATGGTATCAAGGTCAAGTGCAAGGTTACCATCATTAGACTCGCTCGTAATCTGACAACTTTTGTCTGCAAAATTTTTCACGATCTTGCTTGGTTTTCGAGATATTTCTATGGTCAAGTTAAAATGGGACACCGTGTGTATATATATGGTGAGTTTTTTAAATTGGGTCATGGAGATATCTCGAGAAATACACATGTTACGAAGAGAAACTTGAAAATAAATTTATTCATCTCGAAGGGGGCCACCAGATGGTGATATTCATCGTACATAGGTAACGCTGTTATCGATAAAAATGAGGTTAAATAATTTTTTTATTTATATATACTTCATATGTATCCAAGTATATAGAAACTTGTTTCTCCTATTATGTAAATGTTGTTCCGTTAGTTTATTTTGTTTAACTGTTGGAGTTAATTTTATTTTGTATTTAGAGTACGGTGATAGAAACTCCATAAGTATGGAATATTTATCTATTGAGGAATAGTTTGAAATGATTTAGATTTATAGTAAATCTGGAAGAAATATCGTGGACGCTGTTAACCTCTATGTTGAGGGTTTTCCAGATAATGTATTGTCGTGTGCCACTTTTCACCTTGTTGTCAAACAGATGCAAACCAAGAGAAGTTTGCAACGACAAAAAAGGAAGCGTAGAGAAACTGTCATTGGAGATGATAATGTAATTGCAGTGTTAGTCGCAGTCGCTCACAACTCCCATGATAGCATTCGAGGAATTGCTTGCGATTCCGGAATGTCTCAAAGCATCACATATCCATGCATCAGAATCTTCATGGCGATGATTTTCATAATCGAAGGGTCTTTATTCAGTGAACATGTGAACAAATACGTAGAGGCCCAGTTTTTTCTCTCGTGCACTCTTATCAAACGATTCGACCTTAACGAATCATGGTAGGGTAAATCGACACTATTGTATATAAATCCAGAATGGCTGCGTCAGGATGAACACTGGCGCCCTTCATCGGTTAATGTTTGGTGTAGAATAATAGGCGATAAACTAATTGTTTACCGCCTCTATTTTACTAAAGGTGCAATAATGACAAAATAATACCGGTACTTTTTGCTAAATGATTAACCAGTCATGTTTGAAGACCGCAGCCTTGAAGAACTGCGAACCATTTGGCATCAGCATGACGGTTGCCCCGTACATTACTCAGAAATACCACAGAAGGTATTAAGGTCGCGGTTATAATGGTCACTCTATCGGTAGAGGTAGTTAGATAAATTAGCCTGTCTTACCTTAACCACCCGACCTTATTCGCTAGATTTTTTTTGGAGTTTTCTAAAATACAAAGTTTATGAAGAAGTGCCAACAACTCATGAAGATATGATTGAACAAATTATAAATGCTTGCATTCAAATTGATGCGGAAACACTCTCGAATACTGTGAAGTAATTTGTACAATGGATCAATAAATGTATCGAATTTGAAGGTAATAATTTAAAGAATTGAATTTATTAAGAAATTGCTCTAAACTAGGATCCCAATAGTGAGAGGCAATGGGACTCGCTGTAATCAAACATCTGTTGGTATTGATACAAGAAAAACTATTTCTAACGTAGAATGATTCTGGAATGAAACATGTAGGTTCCCCCCGAAGAAAGCAAATTTCACCTCATTTTCAGCGACTACAACGCAATCTACGACGATTAGAAAAAAGTGTTGAAGACAACAAATTATTATTTCTCATTGCATATTTATTCTAGAGAGAAACATTGTGATTTTCGGTTAAAGAAATTGAAGTTAACTTAATTTTCATCGATTACAACATTAAGTATGCTAGAATTGATATCGCCATTTGATGGCCTCCTTCGAGAAGACTAAATTTGGTCAGGAGCCTTTTATCGTGGCATTTCTCGAGATATTCCCATGTCTCAAATTAAAAATATACCAGCCTACTAGGTTTAAAGTTTATACTTTAAACTTCAAATCACGTTATGTTAATTTGTTTTATGCCGATATTTATCAAATATAAAACAATTATAAAATTGTAAATTTTTGACGATGGAAAAACATCTCCCTTATGATTTCGAGTAGTGTATGTCAATCGTGAACATTTATTCAATAACTCTGTAAAAAGATAAAAGTCTTAAAAGTAACTATATGTATGGGTAAAATTATCTTAAACACGACATTTTTATTAAATATTGCTTAATTTAGGATACACTTTGTATTTTGTAGTCACTTTCAAGACACATTTTTTGCCGCGAAATCTTCGAATGCATTAAATTATTTGTGTTGAAGTTAAATTGTATAGATTATCTTCTTCAAAAATCAATTTAATTACTTATTTTTATTTATATTTATTTTCAAATTATCCACAATATACAATATTTTCGAAAATTTCTTCACGTTGGTTTAAATGTCATTTTTACTGAGGTATTTGAGTAAAAAAGCATCTGAGCTCCATCTTGAGCCTTAATTGAGTACTCAAAGTTCTAGCAATTTTGCGATCGCATATCACCGCATACAAGGGCCCTGGTAGTTACATCGAATATAATAACGAGACTACAAACAGAAGTTAGAAATTAAAAGGAAAATTATATTCAAAATCTATTACTCATTGTTTTGAAAAAGTGACAGTTTTATAGTTATTTATATTATACTCTTTCACAAAAAAATAGTGTATTCTGTAAAAAGGGCAGAAAATAGACAATTGTCGACAAGTGTTGTCAATCACACCTGTTGGCAATTACCTTTTTGCCCGTGTTGCACACGATAACTTTTATAGTATGTGCTCTGAAGAAGTACTGCTATTCGTGCTTATCTAAAGGGAGAAAATTAAATCATTTCAGATGGGGAAATAATCTAAGTTTTTTCATTCGTTGTTAGGGGCACGTATTACAACAAATATCTCTTTCTATCACATCTACAGAAAGTACTTCTTTTCGTCCCTGTGCCGCGAAAGGAAAGTAGCTCGTTACCCCGTTTAAAATGAACTACTTTTCTCTCTTTGAAAGTGCACGAATAGCAATTACATAAATACTTGTTACAAAAAGTATCGTGTGCAACATGGGCAGAAAGGCAAGTCTCAACTCGTGTGATGGGGAAAACACTCAACATCGGTTCGCCTGCGGCTCGTGTACGTCTCGTGCTGTCAACCTCACACTCGTCAACAATCGTCTACTTTCCGCCCGTATTGCGCAATATACTATTTTATTTTAATACAAGTATATTGAAAGTTTATTGTTGTTAACCAAGCGATTTCGGGTTCAATCTTCTTCTTATTGCCTCCTATAAATATTCCAGCAAGATCTTAAACTACTTACACAATTCGTCGTAATTCACTACAAGAGAGTTGTTGATACAATCTCATGCCGTTGATATAGTCGTTGAATGCTATCCCGCTTGTTCTGAGAACCACACCATAGTTTGCATCATTAAATGTAATTTTTTAATAATCACATCATTGATCGCAACTATCGAGGAGCAGATCCTAGATTTTAAGCCGCTTACTCTATTCAGCTCATGTCCATCAATCCTATTATAACAGCTTATATGATTCTCGACCATTGCAGTGGTAAAAGTATACACTCTCCAAAAGTGTATTCATGCAGGTTTACCAAATCAAAAGTGAATCTGAACATTTGTATCCATTGATGATGCATATCCATCTTCTTCCTAGTTTGAACTACCATTGTCTTTACCCATGTACACCGAGAGAGGAGAAATCGCCATCCCCTCTTATTATTAATTGAACGTATTTTTCTCATTTAAAATATAAGCACAGCATTCAATTTGCAACCTAGGGCGTGGCGATTCAACCGCTCTGGGTATACATTTCTCACAATCTAGGTGCTAGTACTGCCAACAGTAACATCTTATATTCCAAATATATTTAGTTCGTATTTACAGTGATGTAAAAATTGGACATATTCTGTTATTTGATAAGAGTAATTAATTGCTGGATATGAATCTATTTAAATAATTGTAATGTCGGTCCTCTACCGCTCAAATCTTCTTGATAGCCTTTTAAATTTCCTTGAAGATCAATCCATAAAAGTAATTAAAAGGCTTAATTATAATTACCAAGTATGTAGTTTCTATTAGAACAGTTTGAAGTTTCCCTTTCAAACTATATCTTCAGTTACTATAATTAACTAGCAATTAACTAAATATTGTTAATTATAATGAACAGAAAGAGATAGAAAGCTTTATTGCACTGCTCATAATTGTTAAAACCATATATTTAGAAAAGTGAAGCCTTACACTTTAATATAGTAAAATGGTATCGAGTAGCCACTCATCCCTCCTTTTGTTCCTAACATCACTGTTGAGAAATCAGAGTAAAGCATACAACATTTTACTTCAAGTGCATTCATACACTTATACGTTTTAGGAGTTGAATGTCCTGTTGTATGAGACAAAATCATATTTTAACTTCTTCCCTTCAGCTCTTCTCACAGACAGCATCGACTATTTTATTCTGCTGATTTTTTGAAATTATTTTGTGAGCGATCCCGGTTTTGGATAACGTCATCGTTGTTTGAAATGCCCATCAGTAGACTGTCGCAATTGCAACTTGGTAACAATTATAGAAGCTTTTTCGGAAGTCATGGTCCTTCGACTGTTTGTGGTTACTGCTGCAGTATTCAAAATGTCGTTGTTTCAATGAGAACGTAATCAAACGTCAATAGTTTTGGTTCAATTGGCGGCTTTTCCGCCCGCAAAGCGGTCGCTGAATCGCATCTTGCATTGTTATCCTAGCGACTAGTCATTGCAAACTCCGAGTATGTTCAACCGATTAGTAAAATTACGTTAGAGCCGATTCCCTTTAAAAAATTTACAGGCGTTGAAAGTTAACTTGCTCGTATTAAAATATTGATTATTTTTAATTCATGTAGCTACATATTAGTAATGATCATTCGTTCACGGAAAATTATAATTTGTTATTAAAGCACAGTTCATAATATTTCACGGACAGTTGTGTCGAGGCAGCACTTTTATCGCGAAAATATGAAATTACTGACGCGATTTTTCATTAATCTGTACTATAAGCCAGCATATATAAATGACAAATATATGTTTATACAGAGAATAATTATTTTTAAATAACAACTATTCACCGTTTAAGTAAGATATTCATCATTTATAATAAATACTAAGTTTGTATAAGTTTGTACAGTTTAATAGACATAAATCCTACAGATTGAGCGTGAAAATTTGATACAATTATACATAAGTTTTATACATAAAATGAAAGCTTAGATTTTATATATGCGTGTTTCATGCAAATACCTACATTTAAACGTATACTCGTATATTTATGTGTATGTTATATAATACATACACATGTACTCGACATCTATACGTACACGCATATACTTAATCAAAATGAAAACAACTTTCTTACTAAGTTTTAATTTAACTAGAAAAGTGTCGTAGTATACTTATGTTAATAGTATTTTCACATTACGCTATATCCATAAAAAAATGTAAAGTTGCCTTCAAATGATCATAATTTTGTTTAAAAACAATTGTAAATGTATTCTGTACAGCAGTTATAGATACCTGATGTTCTCTGTGCCTTCATTTTATATACCTGAAATGACTGTAAACATTTTTTCGCTCCGTATTCGAGGTCAAAATTAACATTTCTTGTACATTAGTAACAACATTACTTGTACAAATTCTTAAAGGTGATCCGTCAAACTTTTTCGGGCGTTTATAGAATTTGTTTAACTGTACATCTTGAATGATACGTCAATTTTACAATTTAAAATTTTCAGACCTTTCCAATGTTTGAAAAAATAAGAAATTAGCTATTAAAGAATTGACATAATTCCATTTCAAGATCATCTAAGAACTGTCCTATTTCTATGATAGAAAGTTCGCAGTGGTATTTGAAATCATTGAAACATTCCTGTATCTGAATAGAATGTAAACAGTTATTTATATATATATTACAATGTACTATTTACGTTTAATAAATTGTATTTTTAAAATACAATTTATATACTTCCAAGAAGTGTTTTGTTTTGATATTGTCTAATTTTGATTTTCAAACAGTAAAATCTCTTGTCAAATAGATACGATAGATATACAAATGTAGCTCATGTTTACTAACTTACAGATAAATGATCGTACTAAAATTTATAAACTTATATGGTAATTACACATCTGCATTAGTTTACTAATGGAAACAATTATTCTCTGTTCAAATTATGGAATTTTCATAATTGTTGCCTCCTAATTGCCATCTTGTATAAAATCCAGGTCAGAGGATGAAAAATTGTATGTAAAACACGGTAACAATTTTTACATTGCTATTTGGAGCCACCTATACTGTATCATTACAATTCATGGTAATAAAAAATTATGATTTATTAAAATTTGCAAAACAAGTTTCGACTAATTGTAAGAAGCACATATTTTCATTATTTTCGCTGTTTAAATCGATTCTGTTCTTATACAGTGATTATAAAGAGCATTTATATGGTAAATATCTACCAAAAAAATATATTAATTATCATATTGTGGAGAATATTCTATATATATATATATTTGTAAATTTGGACAATTCGTAACATTTGCATACATATTACTACGTCTGTTTGAAAATAGTCATGGCTATGATCAATGGACACATAGTTACGGCACTTACTGTCGGTTTTAATTTAAAGTCATTACTTTTCCGAAAAATTATACATTAATATCTATTCGTGGTTTCGGGGACATCAACCAGATAGCATATTTTTCAAACAGTGCCAAAAAAGCCTGCTTACAATATTTCTAATTTTTCTAAAGATTGACAGTTTACACCTGATGTAAACAGTCATACGATTTGTACGACATACATGTTACTTGAATAGCTTTTATGATTTTTAATACAATTTTTATGGTGAAACTCATAATGTACTTACCAATACAGCAAGGATACCGCACTCAACGTTGTGTGTCGAGATACATAATAACGTTGCTGAATAGTGTACTGCCATAAGTCTGAAATTCCACCATGGAATCCCGAGGTATTATTCTCGCGCCATTGATTCGAGTTTTGTAGAGTAGAGATAAGTCTTCGTAGAAGCCCACGCAGTCCAAATTAGATTATCCTGGGTTTCCAAACTGATTACACTTGGTCTAGTCTCTGGGAACTTCCCGGTGACTAAATAAGTCGAGGAGGATTCTTGGAAAAATTTCGAGTGTTTGTTCATATTCCAATGTTTTGAAAAGTTTAACCTCGATCGATATATAAATCTTAATTTTAACATTCTCTTTCTTCTTTGTCTGGTCGAAGAATTTGATATGATTCCTAATTATTTGAATTGAAGTTTAAGAACCAAACTTAAAAATAAATGCATACATTTAATCCCAAGTAGAAATCTAAAAATAACTATTATATAAAGTATGATAGAAGGCTCCTGTTTTCATATTAGAATTCATATAAGATGAGCAGTAATATTGACTCAACTGTTGTATTATGTACACCTGATCGATCCTACCTCTCACTGTTCATAATCAACTTATACTTAGAAAACTATAAATTCTATGCAGAAAATATATTATTGCTAATCTCTGTAAATTGCTACTATAATTATATAAGCGTTTCGATTTCACTATTCTTGTATCACCATATAGAGAAATTTTAACAGATCCCTAATCCAAAAGGAAGTCTTTAATACATGTTAATAGAAGGTATAATAAATCGCAGCAAGGACCATTACTAAACTGGAACTCTTGTTAGACCCTGCCTTAGTTGAAATTTATAGTTTGTCGAAGTTAGAATTAGCCATGAAATGGGAGAGAAGAATTTCAGATACAAACGTTTGACATAAAAACGTGATAAAGACACGACGACCATGAAAAATATATATTTTTACAGCAAGCAATTTCCATTATTCTTAATATTCAGAGATGAGTTAATGCAACGTTTATATTAACGGGAAGCATCAATGAAATTTCAGCTATAAAAAGAAATCCATGAAAAGTAATGGAACTGTGGTCACTTAAATATTTTTTATGTGGAACGAAACTACGTAAACCAAATTTCGATAAAACTATTTCATTTATATTTTAAGAACCACATTTTTTGGAATTTTTGGAATTTCAGTGTTTGTTCAAAATCATGTAAAAAGCTTGAAACAAATTTACAAAAAAATATTTAAAATTGTAGGAGGAAATAGATTGTTAAGATTGAATTTCGCTCATTTTAGTTGAAAAACACTTTATGTAGAACTCGAAACTTTTATTTTCGATTGTAATACCCATTTATTTATATAAATAAGTAGTATATGTATATGTTGAATAAGGAAAGACAACCTATAATATTTAACATATGTACAACAATATACATTGTGTACACTTTATATAATGTGAGAATATAAATCGCTAATGTATACTATCTAGTTTCTTAACATTCTGATCTATATCGTTAATGTTACAATCCGGCATGTTATATTAGAAATTTAGTTTTATCACTTAGTACATGGGCACAATAATTTTTAAAATATTCCCGGCATTCATTACTCTTTCTTCCTTAACTAAAGCTTCTTCTCTTTTACTTTGGGCTATGATCATAACGCGACGAGTATTTTTGCACATTTCCGTGGCTTTACAACACCTCTTTGTAGTCTCTTATTATCTATTTTTCCTGAAATCGACAGTTCATTTTGTCCATTTGAAAGCCCCCAATCCTTCATAATTTGCATGATAGTTCTTTTGGTACCAAGATTATATTTTGAGATTGCTATTGAAGCGGCAAGTTTTACTTACTCTACAGAGACAAATACTTCTTTTGGATATTTACGCCAGATAACACTGTGTAGGCTTCCGTTGGCATTCTGTATAAAGCATCAGCTATATGGAATCAGTAAAGACTCATCAGTTAGTCTTTCATACAAAGGAATGATTTTTTGAAAACAAAGATTATTGAGTGGCGTTTTAACGTTTGCAATGTGAAGTACAGGAAAATTTCCTTTTGCTAAAGCTGCTTGATAAAATCACAAAGAAAATACACCTGTAGGACATTTGTCGTGCTGATGTTCGTCATCAGTATAGGCTGCATGATCAATAGAAGCATAGATTACATCTTTCATTGCCAATTTAAATTGAAAATATTGTATATTTATTAGGTATTACACGTAAAATATATGTATCAAATATGTTTTTACCTGAATATTGTAATTATTTCTGTATTTAGCCATTTTATATCATAGTATTCTCAGAGTTCTTTCATCGTAATTTCTTTTAATTGACCAAGAGGTTTACCAATAAGAGTAACATTACGAGCTGTTTCATATTTTACTATAGTTGTGAGCCTCTGAATATTGTATAAAAATAAAAAAGTATTGAATAAATTAAATAAACTGTATAAATATATTGTTAAACTCGATTGTCCTTAGGTCAGCCAAAAAATATCCTCTGATTTACTTTGTATACAAAAAAAAAAATTAAATGTTGATTTTAAGATAACTTGTCCCGAACTAAACACTTTTCCAAATGATTTACACATTTTTCTATTACGATCTTATGTTCTAATCTATAAATATTCAAGGTGGTAAAGTGGTTAAACTTTTTGAATCCCCGTCTGATAGCATCGACGTGAATCTAAACCTGTATCCTTCAGAACGTTTCCAAATTTTTTCCGTTACTGAAGTTTCCATAGCTCCAGAAGATCTTGAATGATTTTTCAGGCATTCATTAGTGTGATCTTGCAACCAAAAGTTGTATTCAGGTGCGTATTCGCCTGATTCAAAAGGCTTGGCAAAATTTTGATACATCATCGAAATCTAATACAAATCCGCTGATCAAGTCAATTATGTAACCAAAGCCATGTTTCGATTTGTAGTCAAGAACCATCATAACTTACACCGATATTTGTTCATTATTTTCATTGTTTTCTTCTATGAATTCTGTTGCACATTCCTCTTCTGTTTTTCAAATCTTATTTTCTCTACTATAATTGTTTTTATCTTTACCTCTCTAAGAACTTTCTTTTTCAAGTATTTCAATATGTTTTTCTCCTTCCTCTTTCTTTTGTCCAAACTGGTTTCTTCATCTTCTTTGGAATTCTTTACTTCGGACAGTTTTGGAATACTTTACTACAGACTGTTTCACTAAAGATCAATATTTAATTAAAAATTGTATTAGTAGATTTATCAACTGATTTTTACAGTAGTTTCGCATATGTACCAAAAGCTGATTGAGCAAATGAATGCATATCCATGATCATACAAAACCTTTGAAGTCCACTATATCCTTTTCCCATTTATAAAAAGGCTATACTTAGTCGCAAATTGATATAAAACGTTGGTCTTGTTACAATTTGACCTATTATTCTCTGAGAAGTATAAATTCCTAATTTTCATACTTCTGAACCCAGTAATTCACAATCTTCGCATTGCAGAATGTTTTTATATGAAAATCCATGACACTAATTTGTAAGTCGAAATTTGAATGAATTTCCACCATATTTAGCGCACTTTACTCTTGATAGTAAAAGTGATAATTGTGAAAACTCTAATAAGATATATTTACATGCATTACCACTGTCGATCTAACCTTCATTTTTCAATACGTAAAATTTCGTTCGGATACTCTTCTCCGGTAAAACTTCTAATTTACTTTCTGCGTGTAAAAAATCTTCAAATCATCTTCATTTAGTTCTTCGACAACATGATCTTCAAAATCGTGATTTACTACGTTGTCTTCGCTTTTTTCTCACCTTTTCATCGAGAGTTCTTCAAAATACTTGCTCCTTTTCTGACGTGACATGTTTCGATTCTAATAAAAAATGTATATTTTTATTATCTATCCAAACATTGAACAGGAATAATTAATTACCTGATAAAAACGTTTTTTCAGAACAAAAATTATTTTCCTGCTTTTGATCGTAAACATACTTGTATAAGTGATGCCTTGTTCTTTCTACATAACCCACAGTATCTTATATGTCATTTTTTGTTTCTATATTCACATTTTAAATTTTTATAATTGTTTGAATTTCTACAGTTTAACTTTTTATAGGCAAATTGTTATCGGAAAAGTAGCAAATAAATAGCTTTTATTCATAACATTAATAAAAAAGGATAGATGAAACAAACAATTAGAGTCTTATATATAAACTTTTCCAACGAAAACGAGCGAAATTCAATAATTTATCTCATCCTATAACTTTAAATATTTTTGTTTGAAAATTTGTTTGCAAGCTTTTTACGTGATTTTGAACAAACACTCGCATGAATTTTACGAAATTCAAAAAATTTAAAAACAAGTGGTTTTTAACTTATTAATGAAATAGTTTTATCGAAATTTGGTTTACGTAGTTTCGTTCTACATAAACAAATATGTAAGGGACCAACGTTTGATTACTTTTCATGAATTCCTTCTAATAGCAGAAATTTTACTGGTGCCTCTCCTTAAATAACCTAGTGTTAATTGTAATAAGATCGATCAATCATCTTCTTCTACATGTTGAAAAGCACGAAAATAATCTGGATGAATCTAGATGTTATGTATGATTCTATAGTATGGTGACCGAAAACATATGCTATCAATAAACTTTATATTGAATAAAATGCGCAAATTTATATTGATTGATTAAGAGGTACATACTTTTGTCAGACCAAAAATAGATATTTTTAACAAATCATTGTTTCTAAATTATACAATGAATATGATTGGTTTTCTTTCATTTATTAAATATACAGTATAAAAGAGTTACACGAAGCATTCATATCAAATATAAGAAATTTTTAACGTTATTAAATCAAACCTGACCCGATGCACGGCGTGACACGGTACCATTATCGGCACGATTTATTCAGCAGAGGTTATTGAATCTGAAAAATTTAAAATATTTTCAATAAATTAGTGTTTTAGTTTTCATATGTCGGGGGTTTTTCGATTTTTGGAAAATTACAAAGATTTTACTTGGTCATTTTATAGATAAAAAGTCGACTTTTCTTAAATAAAAACATTTAAAAAAGCCTCCGACTTATTATAGACAATCCTATGATGAATACATGTGCTATATTTCAGCCAAATCCACTTAGAATTATTCGAGTTAACATGCCGATAGTGTAGTAAATGAGTGTTTTGAGAAAAACGAAATTAAAGTTTCTAAACGTTTCTTTTTGTGTAGAAATCAAATTTTTGTTCATGCTCACATGCATTATTCAATAAGAAGTTCAAACATTATACCTTTTTCTCCAAATTACCGGCTTCGGATACAATATCTGCTTGTCTGCAAGCAATCCCGGCCTCTTTTGTCACATTCCATGCTTTATCGCTGGGTACGTTTGCACGAATGCACAAATGACTCGTTGCAGTCATCCACTGTTCTTTGTCCAATTAACATTCTTATGATGTCCAGTATCTTAAAAAAACTATTAGCACTGTCCTTGCAAGTGACAATAGAAACATAAGCAGCAAATAAAAAAATTTTAAGCCGGAAAGTTTCCTTGGGCGCAATCTATTACAACTCGTAAGCTATAAAATGAATCGTTCAGACTCTAAAACTTTCTTATTTTGCGGGTAGTTTACCTACCACATATCTTTCCAGCGATGTATCGTCATATAGTATCCTTATTCATCAGTTTTATTGTCAGTTGTACAAGTTTTTCTAACACTATTTCGTACAATCTTTCGGACTAGTCATGGCTTTCGCTTTATGACACGTGTACTAACTATCGAAACCTTAATAATGTGATCTTATTATTGTGATCTTCGAGTCATTTCTTGTATGTCACAATACTTTATTATAAATCTCACATTCTTTACAGTAAGTACATTTAACTACGAAATTAATTGCTTTTACTGTATAGCGGTCTATCAGAATTGCAACACTGAGCAGTGAAATAAATAAATTTGATCCAAGCTCCATCGTCAGAAACAGTTAGTCCTATTTGTGGCGTATTCATCTTCTTCTTTAGCAGCTTTGTTTAATCATAGCTTACGAGTATATTAACAATTTTTAAATCGTACGATTTCGGTGCGACGAAGTATTTAGCAAAGCTGCTGTATTATTCCTGTCTATCCGAGCAAAGAAATACAACAGGAGATTAACGGATATTATTTCACGTCAATATTTCGAACCAAGTATTCCTTGAATACTTCATTCCACAAATGTTACATGGAAGTATCTACCACAGCTTTTACATGCCATGCATTCTGATAATTAAGAGCCACATTTACCAATACATCATCTGCTTTATGTTGAAGTTTGTTTCATAACTAGTTTGTTTCTTTTCCTACAGATAATCTGGCGGAAGTTAATTCCCAATAGTTTTCTGCAAGTAGCAAATGATCCTTTTGATCTACTTTTCGACCTTCCATTCTATTTATTAGTTGTTTTACACAGCGTATATGTTTACAAAATTAATATTTTCAAGTTGACAAAGGTATGTACCCCTTTAATATTAAACGAAAGAAACAAATATTAGCGAAATTGTAAATTATTACAAACCTTATGACACCGACAAACTATTTTTCAGGAGAAAATATAGTATTATGTAAGTATACATTATTATATAAATATACGTTAGTTCTAAGTTCGTTAGAAACACTGGGAATGGTGATAAAATAACAATATATCATATAATATTGTATAGCAAATCAAGATCGAAAAACGTACCCTCTAATACTCATATTTTTAAACTTCTTTGGGAAGGTCAACATACTATCGCTGAATTATAAAAAGAAAACGATATTCATTTTATTTTATCATTAAAACGTGAAATGACAAGATACAAAAAACTAGGAAGAGTAAAAAATACTTGATATAATCGGAAAGCCGTGTTGACAGTGCGGATATCGGCAGGCTTACAACTGTTCTGAAAACGATGAATAAACTGAGATATCGGATACAAATATTTCAAAATACTATGTTTAAAATACTTGCTCATAAGAACCAAAAGATCAAGTGAAGTTGGTAAGTAAGATTAACGGTCATACGATTAGGACACTGCACATTAAAAGAACATCCGAACATGTATCGAAAAGCTTATCCTTAGAAGAAACAAACGGTAAAGGCAAGGCGTAAATGCAGCTGTTCCATTGCATATGCGAATCAACGATTATAAATTGAATTTGAAATCTTTTTATTCATCAGAGGCACGAACACTATCCAGTCGATTGAATGTATAAATTTATAGAACTGTGTGTACGCTCTACTCGTGAACACAATAAATAATACAAAGGTGAATAATATATGTTTACAAAGTATCAATCCAACTAGTACAGAATTATGCAAGATATCATAGCCACCAATAGTAAAAGTGTCAACAATGATGTTTTAAACCAAAGATCAATCTAGTTTCTGACAACTAGGTAAATGAGCAAACGATTTATATTTAAATGTAGTGATAGATGGTGCCTGTCTGTAGAAAATTCTAAAATTTGGTCGCTGTAACAGTGAAATAGGATTCATTACATGCAGTGCAAAAAGGGAAAATTACAACATTTCCATATAAAGAAACAATTATTTTTTGGCTGAAGTTCATTGACCAAATAATGTATTAAAGCGGAGAGTTAAAACTTGAGTAATTTATATGTTTAGAAACTAATTCAAAAGTTTTTTAATTTTCGATTCATAATCAGACTAATCTTGAAGGTATGAAGTGATATGTTGATCTACTTTCATTTTGAAAATAAAATAAGCACAAACGTTCAAAACTAATTTGTACAGATTATCCATTAAATTATAGGATTAATGAACAAGTGCTCATTCGAGGAAAGATAAGAGACATAATTACCAGTTTCTTAAAATAAAAAGGAAGAATGTTGTCATGTTTCATAAATGCACGTACGGTTCTCATTTATAGTTCGAATTAAACCTTCATTTTCACTTTGGTATAAGTGTTGAAAGTTGGTATTATTAATACATTTAGATGAATCATGGGGGACAATGCTTTGTAAAAGAAGATCTGAAGACCATAATATATGCTACCTTTTTAGGGAAGAAACAAACGACATCTAAGACAAGCTTTTCGTGAATCTTTCAAAACCCATCACAGAATTCTCAGGAAGACTATTGCCAACTATACAGTCTTAATGTTATATAATTGTACAAATAGAAGACAACATTTCACAACAAATCGAACAGAGGAAGTAATGAAAGTTCTTCAATGTCTAATCGACCCACGTGATACCAATACCAATATATATCTTCCAGTCTTTGCTAAACTTAGAGCTTTATAACCTTTACATAATCTGCCGAGATTTAGGCAGCTTATGTGCCAGTCAAAGATGCGATGATTTTCATCTTTCAGATACATAATTTTAATTCAATTTAATTATTACAAGATGGCTTTAGAATTTCTGTTGCTTATTGTTTTAATGTAAACTACGAAGCTCTGGTTTTATTCCGTTTGTAATTCATTATATAATCCTTAAGGGGGTTACCCACCCTGAGGCCTCTAAAAATAGGCAAATGTTGGGTTTTTTTTCGAGGATAATAATGAAGGTTAACGATTAATACATTTTAGAGTGTTGTTTTATAATCTTTTATTTTCACAAAAAAATATTTTTCGTATCAAAATATAAAAAATGGCGGAGTACTGGTAATATATCTCCATGCGGCGCCTCCCACAGAACACGGCTGGTTGGCTGGCTGCAGGAATTCACAAGAACTGAGCATTCAGAAATTGAACATACAAATTAATTCTTGTATAACACTGAATTATCTAGAATGTAGCATACGGATTTTCAAAAATTTTGATTATTTTATAGTTTATCATATTTAGAAGGAAGACGTATATTTTGTGAGAAAGATATTTAGATATGCTTTACTGTAGATAATGTTATGAGGATTCTTGTGAACAAAATTGAAACAAATACGTCGAACAGATCCCGAGATAAGTTTGCTGCCAGTTTGAACAATATAGTTTTGAGAAAAACTCGAAAGAAGTTTTTGGTAATAGTTAATCTAGCCAAACACGCTGCCCTATCCATCGCTGTGACTTTGTTAGGAGTTCAAGTTTTACAAAACCATTTTAACACAATATTTTAAACATTTATATCTTTCAAAATATGTAAAAAGTCGATTTTTTGAAAGTGTCAGGGTGGGTATACCCCTTACTCAATTATTATGGTCACTACCCCTTTTGGTTTAGATTTTAATACATCAAAATTTATACTTGGAAATTGTTATCACGTATTCGATCTCATACAACTTAAACTTCATATAGAATTGTTAATTTTATTTCTAATCGGGATATTAGTACGCTTGCAAAGTAAATATTTACGCTTATTAATCTTTCAGAATATGTGTTAGAATATTTGAGTGTCAATATAGTAAAATGAATATTAGTTTACGACATACGTTATTACTAATACATTAAAAAATATAAAAATAATATTTTCGTGAATTTTTAATTTAATTGTTTCACGTTTTATTAAAAATTGTTTCAGCGTTTTTTGAGATTTTCAACATTATATTATTTTAAGTTAAATTATATGGAACTAGAAGAAGTTTTTTTACAAAAGATTTCTATTTCTAATAATGACATTTTAATTGTATCGTATAAATGAAAGAAATGTACAGTGATAATATAATTTTACTGAATCTCTATATTTTAATACCCGTACATACAAATAACCATTAATTTATAAAATACAATTAGAGTTTTCATCGTGAAAAGTAGAAATCTGCTAAAAATCATACAATATTTCACAGTTTCACAAAACTCCACATAGAGTATGCAAAAAAATGTTACATATTAACGATTAAAATAACAATATTTACATGTTACAATGGCAACTGAAACACTATTAATAACATACTATTATACTTTTTTTTTCTTTAAACCAATTTCAGAACAGTATTTTTCAACATAGATTTAACATTTATAAAAAATGATTATTTTGTTGTCATTTAATTACATCTTATGAAAAATATAAAAGAATATATATACCTAATTTAAATAATCATTTTAGAGTAAATAAAGTAGAGAACAGTTTTAATAACTAAACTTTTTACTGGATAATGCTTAACTATATTGAAAATGTACATTAAAATATACAGTAGAATCAGCTGAAATCGAACATAGTGCGTGAAGAAGAACAATATATTTTAAAAGAATTAAAAGAACGGTTTAAAATATTCTAATTCATAACATTCTCACTTTACATTTGCCATTTAATTTTTCTTGAAATCACTTGTATAAAATATGTCCATCTTCACCCGCCAAGTTGAAGTTCACCTGGTTTTCCTCTATTAAAATATATTTCAATACGTTCATTTTTCATGTATAAATGAAATGATATATATTTCATTCATATCAGAAATGCAGGTGTGCCATACATTATCTGAGTTATACATTAAATCCAAATTATTTGGGTTGAAATATTCTCATTGTATCTCCTATCAGAAAATGTAGCAATTATAACCAGAATTTCGATAACCCCATTTTCTGGTCATAATATCAAACGCAATATCTGATTTATTCATAGGATGAGATAAAATTGATTGCCATTTCTATGATATTAAGAAAGCAATTTTATTTGAAATGTTTAAAGAAAGGTCAGAATTAACGTTTTAGAACTACCAATCAATTTTAGAACATGCCCATAAATATCTAGTTTTTCAGTCATCATGACGATATATTAAAATTTATTCACAATGCATCTTCTGGATATGCTTTTGTAAGCATACTTTAAGATCTTTGCAAGTACGAGTTCCAAAATTGATGAACAGTACCGTGTCAATGATGCACAAATAATATATATTATATATAAGAACACGATCAATTTTGCAGTATTGTCAGTCAATTTAAAATTTTAGAGTTTTGCAGATCACTTTGAAAAGGTCTGTGAACAGCCCATTTTTTGTGAATGCCCTTGAAATATTCTCTTTAACCACGTGACTGGCATTGACGCCAATCAATGTCAAAAAGTAAGTAAGTAAGTTTCGTAAGAATTGAACCACTTATCAAACTTTTCAAAATTTTAGCCGCCACATTGATTGGGCCATGACATCATGATTCCAAATTCGTATTCATTAAACTAAAAATCCATTACTACAGGGTTTCATAATAATGAATATCATTTTCAACTTGCTCTTTTTGATACAATTAAGGTAATATTTTTCCAGTCAATGGGTTAAAATTATGTTATCGCAATTGCTATCAATATAATTACTTTGATCTTGACTACATGTTGCAAACATTTATTACAATTAATTCAGGTGTTTTTAATTAAATTCTAATATTGTATATAATACTATTTTTAAGCAGCCTTTACAGAATAGATATAAGATTTTTTTGAACGAGACTAAGACTATTTCAAGCAACACCGTAATTCCTATGAAAATCCTAGGTACACTTTGAAGATTTTTTCGTCAATTGAAAAGTTTGTATGATAATTTGTAGTTCCGATTGTGAGTATGGGATATCGTGTGTTTGTGTCATGTCCTTTGTGAGTATGTGTATTTATGTGTTTGACATATATGTACGTTAACTTCGTAGATATCTACATGGCTGTCTGTAACTATTTGTGTCACATGTCACTGACTACGTGCGAGTCACGGGTGAAGAAATTACATATTATGGTTATAAAGGGTGATTTTTTAAGAGTTAAGTTTTTTAGGTTGGCAGCACTGGTTGGTAATGGCGTCCAAACGTCATCTGACAAAGTGAAAAGTTTTCAGTATACTCTGCCATTTCATCATGGAAAGACT